>JAMKCH010054642.1:0-43391 GCA_023653785.1 Ophioderma brevispina | reverse complement strand
CTGCTTTAATGTTGAAACAAACCACCCAAATTGTTGAAAAAAAATGAAGTATTTGAGGACAATTATCATACCGTCTCCCCAAAATAGACATACAACGAAGGCAATCTCAAAATCTGATTGGGTTACCCAGTAAAGAAAACCAACAATAATGTTGTCTTTGAGGTCCACTGTGATTTGATCATGGTGCCACATATCACGCTGAAAATCTGTGATATACAGCGGGAAAGGCTTTTTTTGATCTCAAGCCGGAATTTTGATACGCACGTATAGAAATTACACGACTCAGATAAAAAGTACTGCCTTGTCTTTAATAACACATATTTCAAGCCAACCACTTGCAGGTTATGTTGCATATCCATGCCGTAACCAGAAAATAAAATATGATGTTGATGATTTTTTCGAATGTTTCGATTAGCAAAAATTCACTGCTAAAGCCTTTAATCAGTAATACCCATCTGGTACCAGCATGTTCATAGTTGCTTGCCAAGTGCAATGTTATTTAACAACAGTAATAATGCACAGTTCTCTAATATTTGATTAATTGGAACTTCGTCACTCATCTTGAGTTAACAGCGTCTGCTAACTCACTCGTTTTTGTCATTGGTAATCAGCAAAAATAAGCATGCCCTTCCAAGTAGTACCGGGGGGAAGGAAGAAAAAGGGCTGTCTACGCTGACGTCACAGTTCGGCTATTTAGTGATGGGTAGTTATAGAGCGGCCATTTTGTGGTGCTGATTCCCCTAGGCCGCCGTGTAAAACTGCAATAAAATGCACCAAATTTTTACCTGAAGTGATATCAGGAGACTGGTGAATGGTAGCCGCTATTTAGGAAATAACATGCAAATTTTAGAATGGCCTATTTTTTTCATCTGATTTACTACAAGAAAAGAAAGGAAAATTGTCATAAAGGGTGCCAAACGCAAATGGTCTCATAGAAAAACACACGTTGTTTTTATCCAACTCTGATGAACCAGGGCTCCGAGAACTAAGATCGGAATATTAGAAGTACGCGCAGTGTTGTGTGTAACGGAGTGATACTGCGCAACGGGGCCGATGATAAAGGCTAAGCACCGGCAAGTGAACAGGATGTGAGTCGACAGCCCTAAGCCCAGAGGCCTGATTTCAATAATGGTATTTTTTTTAAAACTTATTTTATTTGATTCAAAATTTAAAGGGACTCAGGACCATCTCCACCTTTGACCTTCTTTGTATATTTTTATATTTTTCTGTAATTGGGAGTACCTTATGATCAAGATAAAATTACAGAGCTACACACATACCACCAATGCTTGCATTGTAGGCTACACCCACACCACAGATTCCATTGTCTGCCTGCATGGCAACCTCACCAGCACATCTTGTACCGTGCCTACACAAAAATAAGCAGTCAATCAGTTAGTATAATCTTTGCAATATTGAAATTTATACCAAGGCAACCCACATAATTATTAAGGTGACAAAGATAAATATTTGTTCTCTATGAGCAATAAGTACCTATACATATACTTGGATTGTTAGGGCTTGTTTATTTTTTTTAGTATTAGATACTGGCAGAGTCTGCACCCACTACAGTAAAAATAGTCTGTGTCAATTGAATACTTGATTTAGAGAATAAACGAGGAAATTTTTTGTTTTGGCCATCTTAGATGGTGTCATAATGGATGGGCATCCAATATTTTGAATGGTGGATGCCGGCGCATCCACCACGATAAAATATTGGATGCCCATCCATTACGACACCATCTAAGATGGCCAAAACAAAAAATCTCATCTTTTATTCTCATTCTTATTTAGAATTGTGTAATTTGTTTTTATCGACATAATTTATTTGTCAAAAATATTTTAACATCATTCTTTTTTATTCATTTAAATAATTGCACCCCTCTTGAAAACAAATGTTTCAATCCAAGGAACCAAAGTCATTGCGCGGTGATCGTCACGCTGCGTAAATTGCATTTGCGTACCAACGCGAAATGCGTGACGCCGTATAAACGCGCCGTTTGCGAGTGTCATATATTCGACTGCACCGTGTAATTGCTGCACGCACTATCCATCTATTACCCAGTAATGGATGGGCGGATCTTTAACCTAATCCAATCAAATTTCTTGTTAACATGATAAACCACACCCACTGAATAAGAATTGTTTATAATAGATGCGATTAGAATACACAAAAACATTTGTCAGATTTATTAAGGGGGGGTATGGGGTCTGCATTTGGTAAATAATTGTTCCATTTAAGAAAATGAGATAATGCAATGGCGGTGTAGATTGTAATCTACAAAATGCTTTTTATTCGATCGCAATCGGACATTCGCTTCCCGAGATATGGCTGATCAAAGTGAAGTAGTGTACGCGAAATTTGCCAAAAACGCATAGTCTCCTATACTTTATCATGTAAAAAATTTAAATGGGTTATATTTAAGATATTTTAAAAGATATTCTTTATACGCCATGTAACACATTTATTTTGGCCTATCTATCTAACGGCCGCAGCCGAGATGCTGTTCACCATGTAGCGCCAAATGTCCTGTTTGTCATAGGTTGGGGATGTCAGATGGATTTTGCCTAAGTCGAAGTAAATAAATACTTATATTTATTTTGTCCATAATTTAAAGTAATTAAATGTATTGGGTAAGTGATTTTTTTATGTATTTTATTGTTTTCTCACCCTGCGATATTTAAGAAAATTATTTAAAAAATTAATTACAGGACAATGGATTCACCGATTTCGATGATTCTTTCATTAATAAATATGATAATTCATATAAAATGAAATTTAAAAAATAAATCCATATTTCACATCAAAAGCGCCCTCAATGTTTTCTAAATATTTCGAGGTCTATAACTTGTTTCGTTAAAATACGCAAACAACCAAAACGAAAACGAACGTAACTAGAGAGCACTACATGCTACGCACATGAAATTTGGCACACATATTGAGCACATATAGGGCTAGTGAACCATGAAGGCGGATTTTCAAAATTGTGTTCCAAATTCAAATTACGCCATGAAATTATGTGATTGGTCGATTGCCGGTTGCCATGGCAATGGTATCAAAAATCCGGCTTCATGGTTCACTGCGTATTAACCCCCTGCACATGCCACCCAAGTTTCGTCCCAGTAGCTTGTTTAGTATTTAGTTACATTCGTTCTAGTGTTTAGCCAATCAGAGGCCTTACGTGGTTACCATGGCAACCAGAATAGCAAAAATTGACAAGAATTTAAAATTTTGTGACATGAGCTACAATATGATGTGTAACATGTATATACCACTATTTAGGAAAATTGAGAAAAATCACTTCAAAGTTCACTGCTTCAGACCCCATACCCCTCCCTTAACACTCTAACCCCAATGAATTTTGGAAGTCAATTTTTATAACATTGTCACAATATTATTGAGATTTTTTTGATCAAAGATTTAAGAGATGATTTTGTAATATCGGGGGACTGAGACTGCCATAGCAAATGCATGCAGCAGTTCCACAAATTACCCAATCCCCAATCGCATTGGAAATCCCCAATGCCCAAATCAGGCAGGTCATGGCCCCCCCCCACCACAAGTATGGGTTGGCAACCAAACAAACAGATCAGTAATTAAGCCTGTACCTGCCAAATGTCTGATCAAAACCGAGAAGTTGACTTAAGATAAAACTTTGACCTTGGCATGCAACTTTTTCCAGTTTAACATTATGAAGGTTCCATTGTATTGTTGACACTGGACTTAAACTTTACAAGACTCAAATGTTATAGTTTAACATTATTTTACACACAGACAGACAAATGCACACAGCTTGTTTTAAGGTCCCCTGTTCAACTTGTTCAACAAGGACATCTGAATAGGGATCAAAACTAGGGCCTCTGTGGTACAAAGCAGGAATGTGCAAACCAACTCAAGGGACCTTGGAGTTGGAACTGACACAACATTCCATAAGTTGTGTCTCATGATAACACCTTAAAGAGACATGAGATTTACAGAAAGAAGCGCCCCCAATTTTTCTCGAAACCCCGGTTTTTACATTATTGGGAATGCTTACCAATGTATTAGATCACACCTGAAGTGAATAAGCCAAATATGTCGTCTTTATGTAATAAGTTGATGATTTTAGTACTTTCTGTCGTGCACGACAGAAAGTCTAAGCATGGTTTTCTATGGGAACCAAGTTTGAAACAGGCAAGTTAAAAACAAGGTTTGCGGTTTTTCTTTTGCACCTGTTTGTCAAATAAACCTTCGAAAGGGTTCTCGGTAGGTGGTTACAACCGATCCAGTGAAATTTGAGAGAAAATTCGTATCTAAAAAAATTCCTCCTGTCACTTTAAGGTGGGTCCATAGCTGCTCAAGAGTGATAAAACAGTAGTGAAAAACAACTTTTGTCAATAGATGTTTATAATACCACGATGAAACTAAAGCACTGAAATGACCACTGAAAACGAAACACTGAAAAATTTAACAAAAGAAATGACCACTGAAATGACCACTGAAAATGAGATCATTTGTTATTCATTTATGCAAGAGGATGGTATGCTATGCCTATTATAGACATATTCAAATGACACCGACTGTCCTGCACTGCCATGAAATCCAAATCCCACTGAAAAGTGGTTTATAATCACACTGAAATGCTGCTAATCACACTGAATGCACTAGCCAGACGACCGTGGAATACCAAATCACACTGAAAGTTTCCTGATCACACTGAAATTACCATAATCACACTGAAATGGCATCACGTATAAGCCAGCCAGCTCTCATGCTTCTGGTCATGCATGCCCACATTTATCCATACACGTTAGTTTTTCTGAAGTAGTCGTAATGTAATCCGATTTTCATCATACAGCAAAATGTAAGATAATGTGTAAACAGCATCTTCAACAAATTTACAGAGCAGTTAGCTCAGACCCACAATGTGAATGGAGTCGTTTCTTGTTTGTTTGGGTTACAAAGTTATAGCTGTTATTTTGGAGTAACCTTGAACGTAGACTTTCAGCAGGGAGAAGTTCACGTTTAAGTTCAAACTTATTTAAACATATCATCAGAATAACACTATAGTTATTATTGTCACCTATAAATTAATTTCTGTTAATATCACGATTAAAATGACTGAAATGTAATCAGAGTTGTAAACAAACTGCTATTTAGTCAAACATAGGCCCACCAGCCCGCACACTCTAACTTCATGATTTTATAGAAAAAAATAGGCCGGCCAATATTTATGATTGTCTCCGCCAATTAAAAGCGAGCGTACTTTTTACAGTTACTTAATTTTCGTTAAAATATGCCTTAAATTGAGTAAAATCAGGTAAAATCCCCATTTTTTATCAGAAGACTGACTGAACACTTCTGCGATAAATTTCCATGAAAATCGCCATATTGATATTCTGATAGCAAGGCCTGGTTGAAGGATCTTCCGATACAGGTAAAGGCCCCCCCACCGCCCCACCCCCCCCCCCGCCCCCCCCCCCCGGGGGGGGGGGGGGGGGGGGGGGGGGGGGGCCATGTGAAAAACCCACAGTATACATGCATCTCATGGCAAGTGTTATCAGATTTTGATCTATTCGCATTCAAAAATTGTTTTGGTTGAGTAAATATACAAGATAAGACGATTGTCCAACTTTAAAATATTTTTAAAATTTTTATGGCCAAGCATTTTACTCTGTTTCACCCCATGTTTATTAAATGGAATGGTCCAAAACAACATTCTTCATTTAGATGTTAATTAGAAGTAACCCAAAATAACAAACAGTAGATAAGTCGAAGTATTAAAAAAAAAAACATTAAAAAATTACAAACCGATATTTGAATGAAATATATATAAGTGATAACATTATAATTGCTAAAATATCAAAGATGCATTTTCATTTATTTGTGATTTGTAAAATTAAAAAAAGCAAAAAAATGAGCGATTGAACATGGCATTAGACCAGCTGCCCCTCATACCCGTTGGTGTGATTGTGATTCAAAATCATTACATTTAGGCCTTACGTTAAATTATTAAGATCTTAAAATATATTGCAACTTTACGAGAAAAGGGATCACTAAACCAAGTCTTCCGCCCATGTGGTTCGTGGATTGGTTGTAGTTGGGATGGGGTGGTGAGTATTTGGGGTGCGTTTGAATGAAGAAAGCAGTTCTGTGTGCAAGTTTGGTGATTTTTGCTCTTTTTTTAGAAAGAGTGTTTTAAGATTTTTTTCAAAATAGGCTTGAAGGTTACATAAGGTCATTAGAGATCAATAGAAATATATAAACCCCAATGTTCTGGTGCCGTATTCTATGGCCCAACGTTTGTATGATTCTAAGACTATTGCAGTAGAATATTGTTAAAGGTCACTAGGGGTCACAAAGGTTGCATCGGCATACCCTCCAAAGCAGAACCAGTGTTGTTTAAAGATAGGTTGTCACAGCATTTTATTTGTTAGAAGTGTTTTATAGATTTGACAAAATTGGGTCAAAGGTCATGCAGAGTTAAAGTAGAGGTCAATTGACTTAGAGTGCATGGCCTTGGGCCAGTGGTTCTTTTTAGCAAGTTTGGGAGCTATACAAATTTATTTGGAGAAAGGTATCAAATTTCCAAAAAATGGTTCAAGGTCAGGTAGGGGGCATTGAGGTCAATCTGCGTATACTCCATGAATCCCGTCCCAGTTCTTTTTAGGTTTGTGGTCACAGCATCATTGAGGAATGAAGTATACATATGGGTTTTATTTGTTGAAAGATGTGATTTTAATCAAATGGATCAAAGGTCATTTGAGGTCAAAAGGCACATTGGGTCACTAGAAGTCAAATGTCAAGTGGGTCTAATGTCAATCTGTGCATACCGGATGAGTACTGGACCGAGTCTTTCTGTGAATTTGTAGCATTATGTTTGCAGGTTTATAGATTTTTACAAAATGCATGTAGTCTTCTGGGACTTGCGAGTGTCGTCTGCCGTACGATTTTGTTAATGGGGCCAAAGGTCACATGAGGTCACCAAGGTTCACATGAGGTCATTAGGTCACATGAGGTCACCATGGTCACATGAGTTCACCATTGTCACGAGGTCCACCTTGTCACGAGGTCAAAAGGTCACATGAGGTCACAAAGGTCACATGAGGTCACCATGCACAGAGGTCACCAATGTCACATGAGGTCACATGGTCACATGAGGTCACCAAGGTCACCAGAGGTCATTTAAGGATCAAGATCACCCCTTCCCCTGACGAATCCAACCCTTCCCCCTACCCAATAAATCCCACTCCCAACACCCTGGACCCTTCCCCAACACCCCACAACCACTCCGCAACACCACACCCCCTCCAAAACACGCACTCCCTCCCGCAAAATCCCACTCCCTCCCCAACATCCCACCCCCTCCCCAAACAACCACACACTCCCCCACATCCCACCACCCAAAAAACAACCCACCAACACCATCCACCAACACACTACACCCTCACAACACATACAACCGCCCCCAACAACCAAACCCCTCCAACTCACAAACACCCTACCTCACACCAACCCCTACCACACGCACCACACCCTACCCCCTCCCCAACACCTACAACCTCCCAACACCCACACCCCTCCCCAACACCCCAACCCCTGCCCAAAACACCCCACCCCCTCCCCAACACCCCACCCCCGCCCCAACACCCACCCCTCCCCAACACCAACAGCTTCCCCAACACCCCACACCCTCCCCAACACCCCACACCCACCCCAACACCCCACCCCCTCCCCAACACCCACACCCGCACGTTAACATTTGACCACAGATCACTCACATATACACAGACTCATAGAAAGAATAACAAGGAAATGAAGCCCCCCCCCTTGCACATTAACCCGAATGGAACATGGCCTTGGTGATTGAACGAGTATCCAATCATATGCCTCTATTCGGCCAGGCCTCCTTATTGTGCATGACCCGGTGACCCCTTCGTGTGAGAAATGGCCGTTGGTATTTTATGGAATGTTTTGTTAATCGTCGTGTTTGCTGGGTTTGACGTTTGCATTCATTTAGACTTCTAAAATTTAACAAGTTACGTAGGAATCATTGTGGAAATTACACACAAGCATGGTAAACTAGGTCCCCAAACTCAAAAGGTGAAAAATATTACAGATTTCTAGGCTCGTTTGAACGTTTTTGTGCAAAATTTTGCCTTTTCAAATCTTCCGGAAAGTGCATCTTTTTCATTTCTTTCACTAAAAATGAACCTCAGAGACCAGATAAGATATATATTTTAGTGTAAAATGATGATAATAAGAAGCAGTAGTGATTTTAGTGACGAAAAACGGACGATATTTCACCACTCATTCGATGTTTACACGCCGTACACCGTGCTGTCTACGGAGACCTACGGGGTGTGCGCATCCTCGCCGTGTGCGTGACCTGCTGGCTGACTAGGCCGAGCTCATCGGACAGGCCTTGCCTATGAAGTACGCTTACACAGGGCAATGAACCGGTGCGCTGCACACACTACAAATGCTATATTCAACTTAATAAATGAAGCTTCATTATGCCAGCAAAATCCGCTATCCGTACCTGACAATCCGTACTTCAATTTTCAAGTCAACACAAAACCAGAGGTAGGCCTACCTAAACAAATTATGGGTCCACGAACTCCTTAAATCTTTTCCGCATAATCCGATAATGAATCGTTATTTTGTTGACCCATTCCAAATTCAACACAGGGAACAATTAAACAGTATCTTGCGGTATAGTACATCAAAGCCGATCCCCGTAACAAATTTCACATTCGTTCATCCACTCAGTTGGAGCTTCATCGGTACGAATAATGCCAAAGCCTCGACAGCAAAAGGAACTAACAACGGCCCCATAATGCAATGGGCACACAGCAACCACTTCTGCTAGGTCCGATGACGTATGAGAGGGCATAGCATTGTGGCAGAGGGCATTGGATGGCAGAACCAACAAGTTTGGTGCAATCACCCATGGCGGTGGCCCTGTGGTGTCACCAATTTGCTAAGTCAGTTGTTGCCAGTAAATCGAACAAAGTTCAAACAGTTGATTGCTCAGGCATTCTCCGGGTAACTAAAACAGCCCAATTCATCCGAACTTTGAGAGCTCGCTCGTACATCGCAATTAGCAGAATAGTCAGTATAATGCGAACAATGGTTAATTTTGGCATATGCATGGGGAAAACAATTTTGGCCGGACCGACCTCCAAGCGGACAGCCACTAAATTAATAGTCTTCCAATCATTCTTTAAGGCGGAAGACTAAAAAGTGGACGATGGTGATAAAGTGGTTATGAGCTGAAAAGTAACGGAAGATCTCAGCCTGAAGGATCATCGCCTAAGCTTTTTAACACACAGCCTGAGGATGCGAGTGCGAGCGAGCTGCGATGCCCTGTGTCATGCGTGTCGAGAGGTGATTAAGAAAAATCTAGGCAAGTTACACCATTTCACCTAGAGATCGTGCCAATGGGTCTCATTAAAGCTCATAAATTCATCAAGATTATAGTGCAGTGCTCTTGTTTTGATATTAATTACCCATGTTACGATAAAATTCATATGCACAGCTTCATTACCAAAAAAAGAATTGCTTGTGTGCGGGATCCAGTTACCATTTCGGGCCGCAATTGTCGACTCGAGGTGAGAACCGATCGGATCGAATCCACTTCACACCTTCAAACCCTTGAGGCAAAGTTTCGGAGACACTAAGGCGTCCATTATTACACACTCACAAAAACCCCTGTTACAACAGGTTTCTTCCACTCCAATTTTACTAACTCCATGGTTTGAGTGCTTCCAATGGATTTACAGAACTCTCTGCTGCTTGCGTGGTATCGACTCAATTCAAGTGTGATTTTCAGTGTGATTACTATGATGAATATCCATTTACCTTCCATATATAGCAACGCACACTATTGATATGGAAATAACTGTCCGATCGGTCGATGCTCATTACCGGAAAACCCGATCGAACTAATCAACACGAAAAATACACATGAACCACACCGCTGAAACCATTTCAGCGTTACTTTTTTTCTTTTGTCTGGTGATTGTCACGTTACTCTGCTCTTTTCCAGAGGGTCATTATTGGGTTTCATCATAGTGTAAAACAAATGAAAATCAATGATTGGGCATTTGTGGAACATCAGTCCAATGATTCTGTGTTTAGTTGTCACCTGTAACAAATCACAAAATCCAGTTTTTTTTCATATTTTTTTTACATTTGAATTTTCATTTGAAAAACCCTACATCCGATTTCTATTTTCTTTGCAGATTATGAAAGCTGGTGTACTTCTACAAAACAAAAGAATTCCCTGCTGCTGGTATCATAGAAATAATTCATAATTTTAAGATATAGACATTTTTTCCGTCTCTTTCCCGCAAAACCATGATTTTTAAACAGATTTTTGGAAAAAATCCGTTTCTTCTTCTTGTGTTATCTTTTCACAATACCCGCAGCATGGAATCATGTAAAAGTACACCAGCTTTCATAATCGCAAAGAAAAATGGAAAAGGGATGTAGGGTTTGGGGAATAAAAATTCAAAATGTAACATATGACAAAATGCTGTATTTTTGTGATTTTTACATATCTAACACTAAACCATCACACACAGGCAATGTTGACAATACACATATCATTGGTTTTTATTGTTTTATCACAATCCATCTATTACAAAACTGATTTTCATCTAAGTTGACACTCTTGAGCCACTCTAATAATCAAATCTCCCCTCGTTGCAAACCTTTAAGATGTTCCTAATCGTACTATGAAGTCACACATACCTATTGGTGTCTGCATAATCATATCTCGGTGAAGGATTTTTCTTGTGGCCATTAACCATCAGAACTAGCTTGCTGATCCTGTAAGGAAAACACTGAGACCCTAGAGCATAATCTTTGCGTAAACATGCTGTTTAACAGTGGCATGGGGCAGAATTCTCAGACCGGAGCGGTCTAGCCGCTGAACCGTCGGCAGGGTATATAGGACGAGCGACCCTGGTTTCGGCCCCCAAGAGTCGGGTTTGTCTTGGTCATACTCACATAGTTCCTATAAGGGCGGAAATTGCATACTCAACGCAGCATTATGTGTGTGAAATATGGGACTTTCTCTCCTCGCTCCCACCCATTGCGTAGACTGTGCAGTTTATTGATGCAGTGGGTGCCCGGCGCCTCTTGGTTCGGAGAGTCATGTAAACTGTTGGTCCCGTGTGTCATTTGGAGTCAATCCTTAGCACGTAAAGTTCAGACCTTATCAAAAAGAGTAGGGGATCATCCCGGGCTGTTAACCTTGCATATCGCTCTAAGTACCAGAGTGCTGTCCGCTGGCTCCTCTGAGGGTGTTGGACAGTACACAAAAACAACAACACACAAATTCAGAAACCCTTTACAAAAGTTGAGAGTGGGAAACAATACTCACTGAAATTTGGGGTAATAGTGTCATGTGGGTTAGGCAAATACTTACTAAGGGATTATCTGAAACATTGCGCCTGATTGGAGTATCCTCCATATTCAAAAAAGAAAAAGAATTAATTTTTTATAGTTTTTTGATATTTAAATAATATGGCACACACACACTTACAGGAGCTACATTGTGGTGTTTGTATATACCTATGCTTGGCCATATACTAATCACGGTGTGAAAAAGCTAAGCTTCAATCAAAGTCCTTCATAGAAGAAATCACATAATCAATCACGATTTGGTTATAAAATTCCGGATCCAGAATTTTTTGGTTATACACAGTAATCCTATGCACTTATACTGTGCATAAAGTAATAACAGCATGAAAATGGAAATCTGATTCCCTCCTCAAACTTTGAATTAAGCATTTAAGGCATCTATCTTTAGTTCCATATACTATTTTAATTACTACTACAACAAAAATTCTAGTTCAAAATCCGATCAAAGCCTTTAATGAATCAATGTAGTGTTTGATGGATGGGGCAATGAGGAAGAGAGGGAACACCAGAAATAATGTTTAGGGAGCAGAATGAATGAGTTAATAGTCGTAATACAATTAAGGAGCAAAAGACAATAAAGTTCAGTAGAGGATTTGATTTCTCTAATCAGGTAGATGAGGGTGAAAAGGTAGTCTGGTGGGACATGGAAACACCCACGGCTAATCTAAAGAGAATACATTAAAGTCGATCTGACAAACATCAACTAGAATATATAGTGTACAAAAACTGGCCGGTCACACTCTCATGTGTGCAGTACTCGGGTGGACATTCAGAAATGGCTGCAACCTCTGATTGCTCCTCCATGGAGATGTCATACTGCATACCAGAATGCACGATAGTGCCCCCCAGTTTTGCAAGATATGTTATTATGTGGGAGATGCAAGAAGGGTGCTGGAGGGGTGGTGGAGCAGGAGGGTTGTTGGATCAGAGTTAAAAGTTGTGTGATGAGGCGGAGTTGGTGAGGGATTTCGCGTACTTAGGATAGGTGGTTAGTGGGGCGGGGATGCGGGTGGCTGTTACCGCTCAGAGTGAGGTATGGTGTGATATGCAGGGATTTTGGGGATGTTGTGGGGGAAGATATCCTTTGAAGATGAAAGGTATGGTGTATAGAGCTGGTGTGAGATCAGTGAATGCTGTATGGGAGTCAGACATGGTGTCCTGTATTGGGGGTGAGATGGGATTAAGCGAGATGACAGAGGAAACAATGATGAGAACGATGTTGGGTGTGAAGTGGAAGGAGGGAGTAAGGGCGGTTGCTCCGAGTGTGAGTTGAATCCGGCCACCCCCGTTCACCGGGTCAAAACCGGATTTAAAACTTTGGTTTTACTACTACAACAATAATGATAATAAACAACCAATAATAATGTATGAGAAAGGAAAACCTTGTTACCTGTTTTGGAAGAAGTAAAAATCAACTTACTTATTAGGTGAGGCCATACTTACAAAGTTGAGTTTGAGGTCTGGATGGTTCATTTCAATTCCATCATCTAGGATAGACACAACCACACCCTCTCCTGTAACACCCAGCTTCCAAGCCTCCTCTACCTTCATTGTGGGTGCATTGGATCGGTCCTGTAAACCATGAAACCAGAGGAGGTGGAAAATCATAAATGAGGTGTCAAGGACTATCATTAATCATTTCTTACTTACAGTAGCCTTGTTCAAGGTGCTCTACCAACTTAATTCAAGCTGTTTGAGAGTCTCATTTATTGTGACAAAACCAAAATAAAACAAAAAATATCAATGGTAACACAGTTTTGACGACTGATTTGGATTATTTATTTCACTGACTACATTCTGTGAAAATTTTACGAAATTTCATTGCGGGCAAATGTGATTTTTCTAGTTTTAGTTTTACAGGTCTTTCTATGGAAAATGGACATATAGAGGGCGCTATAACATAGATATTGTAACCTTTGTGGGCCTATTTGGCTAGATTCCCGCAATGGATTTTTCTGATTTTTGCAGGGGTAGTAGCTCTTGCATGGTACTACTAATATCAATTGTCAAAATTGTGTCGCCACTGCTTAAAATTTTTTTAAAAAATTAAAAAAAGACAATTTGCACAGGGTCAAACAGCTGTGCATTCACCGGTTCACACGTCTGATACAAATAATGTCACAGATCATATTACGCAGAAATCATGTGAGGAGTGGAGCATATTCCCCTCTCCCTAAAACTAAAGAAATAGCAATACCATGTAGGAACTCTCATTGCCGTGACCCTAACCCAGTTTGATTAATGTAACACTGCCTCTGTGCAATAACATCCACTACTACCTGTAGCTTTCAAAAACAAAGTTCAAACATTTAAATTTGAAAGAAACAATGACTCCTTACCATATACCACTGGTCAGAATAATAAGGATCACTGAATAATTTAGCATCTTTGATTGGTTTTTCTAGCATCTGTTTATCATCTAAACTTTTAACTCCCTCTTGCAGTACTGATAGCCTGTCTTCTACTGCTCTGTCTGTCAATTCTATGAAGTCCCTTTTGACCCTTTTCTTAATGTGTTGCTGTTCCATCCACTCCACCTGTGGAGGAAGAATAGAAATAGTTAAAATCATTACAAATATTACCAAGAACAGTGGAATTTACCATTCTGTTTCGAGTGTTTACAAGCATGCATGCACACCATTACACAAACATCAGCACATTCATGCATGTATGCATACACAAACATGTCTTGTGTGTCAATCTCAACAATTTTTTTCCTGCAAAACACTGGCATCATTTTATATCACCATAACAAACTCACTTATTCTGAGAGCATCGTTCTTGTTTAAGAAATACTGGCACATTTCAAAAATAGTGCGCCCTGACAATTTTTCAAAATTGATATTTTTGCATAGTTGTAAAGCTTTTATATATATTAGCCCTCACCTGAAATGTTTTAGACCACATCAGCACCCTTATGGGTAAACAGAACAATTTTAATAATTAATGTCGCCAGCGACGCTTATTCAGCAGGCGATGGAAATGGCCTTTAACACAAGAAAGCATACGCCAGAGGCTGATTCCCATGGCATGAACCCTGTTTGACCAGTATGTCACTTTTTTTATCATTATCAATGAGTATTTTCATGTAATAGACATATTTGTTAATTAAAGTTATGGCAAACTTAAAAGTTGGCCTACGAATTACCTGGATGTCTTTAGCCTCTTACTATGTCCCTATCTGTTTTGGGGTATGTTATTTTTATGTGTAAAATATCTCTCTATTCTTCCAGAAACGTGGGGTGGGGGGCCCAGGTGGAAAGTGGAGAGGAGGTGGGAGGGTTGGGTTTAGGGTGGAGGATGCATTGAATCGGGGGGTTTAAGTGGAAGGAGGGAGTAAGGGGGTTTGCTTGTCGAGTGTGAGTTTGAATCCGGCACCCCCATTCCACGGGTCAAAACCGGATTTAAAACGTTGGGTTACTACTACAACATAATGGATAAAAACCAATAATATGTAAGGAGAAGGAAAACCTTGTTACCGTTTTTGGAATTGTAAAAATCAACTTACTTATTAGTGAGGCCATACTTACAAAGTTTGAGTTGAGGTCTGGAGGTTATTTCAATTCCATCATCTAGATAGACACAACCACACCCTCTCCTGTAACACCCAGCTTCCAAGCCTCCTCTACCTTCATTGTGGTGCATTGGATCGGTCCTGTAACCATGAAACCAGAAGGAGTGGCAAACATAAATAAGGTGTCACGGACTATCATTGAATCATTTCTTATTACAGTAGCCTTGTTTTCAGGTGCTTCTACCAACTTAATTCAATTGCTGTTTGAGAGTCTCATTTTATTATGACAAAACCAAAATAAAACACAAAATATCAATGGTAACACAGTTTTGACGACTGATTTGGATTATTTATTTCACTGACTACATCTGTGAAAATTTTACGAAATTTCATTTGTCGGCAAATGTGGAATTTTTCTAGTTTTAGTTTTTACGGTCTTTCTAATGGAAAATGGACAATTAGAGGGCGCTATAACATCGATATTGTAACCTTTGTGGGCCTATTTGGCTTAGATTCCCGCATGGATTTTTCTGATTTTTTGGCAGGGGAGTAGCTCTTTTGCATGGTACTACTAATATCAATTGTCAAAATGTGTCGCCAATGCTTAAAATTTTTTAAAAAATTAAAAAACGACAATTTGCACAGGGTCACACGCTGTGCATTCACCGGGTCACACGTCTGATTATACAAATAATGTCACAGATCATATTACGCAGAATCATGTGAGGAGTGGATCATATTCCCCTTTCCCTAAAACTAAAGAAATAGCAATACCAATGTGGAACTCTCAATTGCCCGTGACCCTAACCCAGTTTGATTAATGTACACTGCCCTCTGTGCATAACATCCACTACTACCGTACTCAAA
Organism: Ophioderma brevispina; assembly: GCA_023653785.1. Classification (NCBI taxonomy): domain Eukaryota; kingdom Metazoa; phylum Echinodermata; class Ophiuroidea; order Amphilepidida; family Ophiodermatidae; genus Ophioderma; species Ophioderma brevispina. Next base: position 27,597 of record JAMKCH010054642.1, on the reverse strand, counting down.
ACCAAGTTCAAACATTGAAATTTGAAAGAAACAAGACCCTTATCCATTACCACTGGTCAGAATAATAAGGATCACTGAATAATTTAGCATCTTTGATTGGTTTTTCTATTAGCATCTTGTTTTATCATCTAAACTTTTAACAAATCCTCTTTCAGTACTGATAGCCTGTCTTCTACTGCTCGGTCTGTCAATTCTATGAAGTCCCTTTTGACCCTTCTTAGTGTTGCTGTTCCATCCACTCCACCTGTGGAGGAAGAATAGAATAGTTAACATCTTCAAATATACCAAGAACAGTGGAAATTTACCTTCTGTTTCGAGTGTTTTTACAAGCATGCATGCACACCATTACACAAACATCAGCACATTCATGCATTTATGCAATACACAAACATGTCTTTTGTGTCAATCTCAACAATTTTTTCCTGCAAAACACTGGCTCATTTTAATATCACCATAACAAACTCACTTATTCTGAGAGATCGTTCTTGTTTAAGAATACTGGCACATTTCAAAAATAGTGCTCCCCATGACAATTTTTCAAAATGATATTTTTGCACAGTTGTACACTTTTCTATATATTAGCCCTCACCTGAAATGTTTTTAGCCCAAAATCAGCACCCTTATGGGTAACGAAAATTTTAATAATTAATGTCGCCAGCGACCTTAATTCAGCATTACAGGCGATGGAAATGGCCTTTAACACAAGAAGCAGACGCCAGCTGCTGATTCCCCATGGCATGAAACCCTGTATGACCGTATTTCACTTTTTTTATCATTATCAATGAGTATTTTCATGTAAGATTCAGACATATTTGTTGATTAAAGTTACGTGCATACTTTTAATACAGTTTGGCCGCTAGACGAATTACCTGGATTGTTCCTTTAGCCTCTTACTAGTCCCTAGCTTTGTTTTGTGGGGCTAAATGTTATTTTTATGTGTAAATATATCTCTATTCTCTTCCCATTGCCTAACTATCATTTGCGATCAAATTTGGGAAGAAATTTTCATATATTGGTGAAAATGTTCAGTGGCCACTTTAAACTCCCTAATAGATATGCTCTATTAGTTATCAAGACAGACATGGCAGTTTTGGATCAGGTGGAATTTGATCTAAAGGTGCACCCCTTCCTTACTCAAAAATATTTATTAAAGTAAGAATGTTATAATCGCATTCACTGCTCAGCCTACCAGTCACATTTTGCACCCTGATTTATGACGATTCAAATACAAAACCTTGGGTCAAATAAAATACCAACATGTTGAAGCATATATTGAATTCACTGCATTCTGGAGTTTGAGGTTAAACCTACACTTCATTGGCGTGCATTTTGCCCTGGCTAGCGAAATTTTACAAAAACCAAAAACGATTATGAACATTTTACTTTAGTGTTCGAGTTACTTACTTCACTTGACTTAAAGGAGATTTCCAAAGGATGCTGGGCCTATATTTCTAAAATCAATTTTTTGCCACATTTACTAATGCTCCTCCACTTACAAGTCCGGTGGTGAAATAGGCTAAGCTCAAACTTTGTCCTTTAGAGAAAATCATAACCTATTGAGTGTTATACAACACCACAAAAGTTACTACTACTAAACAAGAATCCGTTCCTCTCAATTTGGAATTATAGGTGACCTGCTTTCAAGGAATGGTGTAAATCTATCAACAAACACACCATCCCCACTTTTACCTGCCCGCATCAAAATTGAAATATTGACAGAATTAACATTTTTCTAATTTACCACAGTGACTTAAGGAGGCCCAGAAATGGTTTCCTTTTTATGTGATGTTCACAACTTCACCAACTGTGGTAAAAAAACACACACCACCCACCACTAAGTGGGGGTTTTTTGAAAACTTAGGTGCGCCCTCAAGATGTTTCAAAATTTAATATTTTTGCATGGTTGTAAAGCTTTTATAACAAAAGCCCTCACCCCGAATTATTTAGACCAAATCAGCTTCCTTAGGGTAAACAGAACGATTTTGTAATTTCACGCGCCGGCGACGCGAAAATTCAGCAGACGACAAACATGGCGTTTAACACACCAGAACATGCACGGCCGTATGCATGTTTCCCGGGGGGGGAGGGGGGGGGCCCACGCGATGGGCAGCAGCTTGTTTGAGGCGCTGTCTATAACCGTTGTTGTTTTAATTCATGAGTACGAGTAAAAATTTCATGTAATATACACATTTGTTGATTAAAGTTATGGAAAACTTAAAAGTTGGCCTACAAATTACCTGGATATCTATTATCCTCCATATCAATTGTCCCTATCTGTTTTTGGGGTATGTTATTTTTATGTGTTAAAATATATCTCTTTTTCTTCCATGGCCTAGATATCAATTGAGAGCAAATTGAAGAAATTTCATAGTTTGTGAAAATGTGCCGGGTGCCCGAGAAAAGAGGGGGGGGGGAAAAAGGGGGGGGGAAAGCTGGGGGGTTAAAGTTCGTACTATATGTATTGTTGTACGTTCCTGTCAGAATGCTAAATAAAACCAAACAGTGAACGGGAAGTATGAGAGAGAAAAGGGGGGAGGGGAAAGGGGGGGGGGGGGGGGAAGTCACCTGTCCTTGTCCCCTTATGAATAACATCTATCACCATATCAGTGTATCCCAAGTAAGCATTTTAGATCTTTTTTTAGCAAGCTTCTTACAGATTGGATATTGTTATACTTATTACATGGAGCCTATTACAATACCACCAGTCCAATTTCAATTGCATAATATAATACGTGGTTTTGCATTTATGTGTCCCCTTTAGAAGCTCACATCACTCTCTGTGACAAGCAAACAAAGCGTGGTGATTTTTCCAAAATTTTGTGTGGGGTCAAGTTTGGGTTACCATCAGAAGGTGTATTGATCCGTTTCATCCACATGCTCAGTTTTTTGAAAATTTCAAATCATAATGTCAGTTAGTGCAAGTACTTAATGTCATAGTCAGTACAGTACTGGCAATTGCAATGCATTATGGGGATTAGTTCAAAAAAACTCTGGTTTACCCATCCTGAGAAATATTTGAATGATAATCTATATATTTAAATTTTATTTATCTACATAATGGTTTCTGTGATACATTGCGAATAAATTTGAAGAAATTTCATATATTGTGAAAAAATGGTCCAGTGCCACTTGTAAACTCCCTAACTCGGATAATCTCTTTAGTTATCAAAGACAGACATGGCAGTTTGATCAGGTGGAATTTGAATCTAACGGGGATGCAACCCCTTCCTTATCTTCAAAAATATTTATGAAAGTAGAATGTTATAATCGCATTCCTGCTCAAGCCTCAAATGCCACATTTTTCCCCTGATTTATGACGATTCAAATACAACCTTGGGTCAAATAAAATACCACCGATGTATGAAAGCATGATATTAATTCAATTCATTCATGGAGTTTGAGAGTTAAACCTACACTGGCAGTGGCGTGCATGGTGCCTGGGCTAGCTGAAAATTGTTTACAGAAACCCAAAACGCTTATTTGAACAAATTTTACTTTAAGCTGTTCGGAGTTACTTCACCTTGACTTAAACTGAGAGATTTTCCAAAGGATGCTGTCCTAATTTTCTACACTCATGTTTTTTTGCACATAATACATAATGCTCTCCACTTACAATTCACTGTGTTAAATAGCTAAGCTCAAACTGTTGTCCTTTAGAGAAAATCCATTAACCTAGGTATTGTTTCTACCCCACACAAAAGTTACTAGCTACTAAACCAAGAGTGCCGATTCATCTCAATTTTGGAATTTAGGTGACCATCTTTAAAAATGGGTGATCTGAATCACCATACCCCATCCCCAATTTCCCCCATCAAAAGTGAAATAAATGACAGAATTAAAACATTTTTCTAATTACCACAGTGAAATTAAGGCCCATGAAATGTTTCCTTTTTAGGTATGTTCACAAACTCACAATGTGGTAAAAAAACACACACCCACCACACACCTAAGTGTGGGGTTTTGAAAAATAGTGCGCCCTCCAGATTTTTCAAAATTGATATTTTTTTGCATGGTTGTAAAGCTTTTATATACATAAGCCCTCACCCCCTGAAATTATTCAGCACCAATCAAGCTTCCTTATGGGTAACAGAACGATTTTGTATTTCACTGGTCGCCGGGCGACGCGAAATTCAGCTGACGACTAAATGGGCGTTTAACACACGAACTCGCACGCCGTATTGCATGTTTCCCACGCTAATGCACATTGTTTGCCGGTTTATAACCGTTGTGGTTTTTAATATCAGTGAGTACGATCAAAATATTCATGTATTACATCATTTTTTATTAAGTTATGGAAAACTTAAAGTTTGGCCTACAAATTACTGTATACTATTATCCTCAGATCATGTCCCTATCTGGTTTTTTTGGGGTATGTTATTTTTATGTGAAATATATCTCTTTCTCCAATGGCCTAGACAATCATTTGAGAGCAAATTGAAAATTTCATCTTTTTTGCAAAATGTGCCAGTGCCGCTTTAAAGTCCAAACTTATTTTTGGCCTTATACAAAATAAACCAAATCTTATCACTGCTTTCCTTAGTAATTCTAACACGTATCAGTGTTCCCTGTTTGTATCTTTTAGAGCAAGCTTCCTACAGTTTTGGATTAATTGTTATACATTATACATGGCGACCTATTAATACCACAAGTCAATTTCACATTGGAGATAACTATAAATACGTGGGGTTTCACTGCATTTAGTATGTCCCTTTAGAAGAGCTCCTCACGCTCTGTGACAAGGCAAACAAAAGAGTGGTGTAATTTTTCAAAGAAGTTTGGGTGGGTTCAAGTTTTGGGTTACCAGCGAAGGTGTATTGAATCGAGTTTCATCACCACAATGCATCATCAGTTTTGACAAAAATTTCAAATCATAAGGTCATGTTAAGTGCAAGTACTTAATTGTCATAGTACAGTACAGTCCGGGCATCATTGGCCGATTCATTATGGGATTAGTTCAAAACAAACTCTGCGGTTACCACCTCCTGTAGAAATATTTGAATGATAAATCTAATATAATGTAAATTCTTTATATACATACTGGTTCTGTGATACATTTCAAAAATAAAGCTATATATTTGTGTAACATACATGGTATTTCTAGTTCCTGGAAAACTTTTGCCCAGAAACCTAACACAGAGCTGGTGGAAATCATGTTGCTATGACAGAGTCCTAATGCACTCGCCCACTTGGAGTTTTTTTTTGTTCTAGTGTCAAAAAAAAAATTGTTCCTATAAGTGGGGACTAAGGTGGACTGCAATAATGGCATACTTTGGATTTAAAACGGCACTGTCACATTTTTCACAAAATATTAATTTCTTCAATTTGCTCAGCATGATATCTAGGCCATTGGAATAAAATGAGATTTTTCACAAAAATAACAGCCCCCAAACCGAAGGGCCATTGATATGGAGGACAAGACACCTCCAGGTAATTTTTAAGCCAACTTTTAAAGAGTTTCCATAAATTTAATCACCAAATGTGTATAGTCACATGAATATTGTTTACGTCGTACATTTACTCTCATGATATTAAAACCACAAATGTAATAGACCGTCAAAAAACAGTGTGCAAGCGTGAGAAACATGCACATATGGAGTGCATGTTCTTGTGTGTTTAAATTCCATTTTCATCATCGTCTGGGAATTTAAGTCGCCGGCACGTTACTTATAAAATCATTCCATTTTACCCACAATGACTTATTTTGGTCTTACCTCATTTCGTGGTGAAGGCTCTTTGTATATAAAAGCTTTACAAAACCATTCAAAAATATTGATTTTGAAAATCTTGCGGGTTGCACTATTTTCACATGTGCCAGTGTCTCTTTAAACAAACCAACCACACAGCTTCTTTGCCAATAGTTTTCACAATAATTTAGGACTTGGTACAAAAATATATAATATTCATAATAGGATTGAAACAATCACTGAATTGAAACCATATTTCTTTTTATTTGGAATTATATCTCTTGTGACATACTGTTGTATAACATGACTGGGCACAACCAATGTATTTTTAAAAGTAATTAGAGTTTCTCACATGCCAGGAAGTCAATTCACTTTAATCTTATCAGGTGTATTTTCATCCTGTTTGGAATCCAGTATATACTCATCATGTTTTTAAAATTCCTGTGAAATCACAAATACAACAAGGCGGTTTCTCGAACCACAAGGTCCCCCGCCCAGTGCAAGTAGACTAAAGAAACAAGAAGCAACAATTGTAAGATCTCAGGGAAGATTGTGATGGCCCACCAAGTTTCATCCTCCTACCACATGTTAAGTGATTATACCTCGGTATGGACCCACATGACCTTGAAATGACCATTCCAAAGTGTCAACACTGTATGTTTGACCACACCCCCAAGTTTCAAATCATCCTCCTACACCAATATTAGTGATTTGACCTTAAATGGCCCCACACGACCTTGAAATGACCATCAATTTTTTGCACTGAATGATACCACACTCACCAATTTTCACTCTCATACCACATATTAAGTGATTTGACCTTGGATGCCCCTCGTTACGTTCACATGAACCTCAACAAGTTTTGGAAACAGAATGTTATCAACACCTCACCAATTTTTACTCCTCAACCACCCCCAGGGGGCAACCACAAGTGATTGACCTCGGATGACCTTGAATGACCTTCAAAATTTTTGGTAGTCTGAATGTTGACCACACCCACTAATTTTTCCTCCTCCTACCACATGTGAACTGATTTGACCTTGGCATACCTTGAAACTGACCTTAATACATTTTTGTACTGAATGTTGCCACACCCCACAAATTTCATCCCCTACCTCATGTTTAGTGATTTGACTTGAATGACAACCATCGATTACCTGCATTGACGCGTCAAAATTTTTTGGTACTGTGTTGACCACACCCACCATTTTCATCCTCCTAATACCACATGTTAAGTGAATTTGCCCCCCTTGGGATGACCTCGGATGACCTTGAGTGAGTGAGTGAGTATAAAGATTTAAAACGACAACTCAACACAATGTGGTTATCTCGTGTCATTACATTTGTCATTTAACTTAAATATAAAAAACACGCAATATTAACACTGCATTTCAATTTCAATAAACATTACAAAAGGATACAAACATCATACTTGAGAACCCAGATCATCACCTATCATGTATACAAACCGATAAACCAACTATTGCAAAGATACTCTTAGAAAACATGCATCAGTAAAAACAAGTTCAAAAGGATAATACATGATAAATTTATATAACTATACACATCATAGATTGATGACAAAGGTCATCACTCATCCATGTACCAAGCAAAAACTTCAAACTTCAATGACAGATAATCGGCAATAACATCAGAACATGCAAACATACATCCCCTTTAAGACCAATAGAATTGTCTCATACATGTACATTTTATAAATGCTCCAATAATACACTTGGGCATTATCCCAAACTGATGATTTTTAAATTATATCAACAATTACATTAGAACCCTAATACATGCTTACGATTTACTATTACAAAAAAAATAAATAGGTGGTCTTACATGTACAAATGTAATTGATAAATTGTTGTTTTTTCATGATAATTGATTTAAGTACATGTACTTAACAGTAATACAACAGAACATCTTAATATACAATTACACATTCGAAATCATCACATTTATAATATAATCCTAATTTAAATACAACCCGTCTGTTCAAATAACAGACGATTTGCCCTTTTAGTCGCCTTTTACGCCCTGCAAGGGGAACACATCGGGCCAATTCTTAACCCCCGAACCCGCCAGGTGGCCCCATTTAGTCCTTTTACGACATTCAAGGGAACACTCGGCAATTCTAAACCCCGAACCCGCAGGGGGGGATGACCTTGAAATGACCTCAAATTGTTGGTACTAGAATGTTTTGACGCACACCCTCAATTTTCGTCCTCGCACCACTGTAAGTGATTAGAACCTTGGATGACCTCGGATACCTTGAATGACCTTATTAAATGTTTTGGTACTTGATATTTGACCACTGGGGCCGCTCGGGTGCGGGCGAATTTTCATCCTTCTCTATCCGACTGTTTAATGATTTTGACCGCTTGGATGACGTGCGGGGATGACCTTGAATGACCTTCAAAATTGTTTGGTACTGACTGGTGACCACACATACAATTTCATCCTTCTCTAGCCGACATGTTAAGTGAATTTGACCTGGATTACCTCGGATGACCTTGAAATGACCTCAAATTTTTGGTAATGAATGATTGACCACACCTACCATTTGCATCCTCCTACCACAGGATTAGTGATTTGACCTTTTACTCGGATGACCTTGAAATGACCTTCCAAATTTTCCGGCACTGAATGTTGACCACACCCACCAGTTTCATCCTCCTCCACAACAGTAAGTGGGTTGATAGCAATTTAACTGGCCATTTTTTGCCTATTTTTGACCCATTTGACCTTTGCCAATTGTCCACATGCCCCTCCTCCGCACTCATCCTTCAGCCTACTGAGCGTACATCTATTGGTCGAAGATTGGACTCACCCATAGGCTTTGCTCCAACAAAAGAGATCGTGTTGACAACGTTTATTATAGCGATTTAGCCCTATTTTGCCAATGTTGACCCTATTTTGACCACATTTGACCTTTGACCCATACACATGACCCATTTCGTATCCCACCCATAACGCGTATGTGGGGGGGGATACATCTATGTTGCGAAGATGGACACCCACACTTATCCAGAGATATTGCGTGGGGCACGCACCGCACACACCACACACGCAACACACGGACTGGTGAGCATTTTCTATAGTCCCCGTTCGCCAACAAAAGTTGGCGGGGACCAATAAAGAAATACAAATGAACAAATGCACGCATGTACACATGCATGGGTTATGAGTAAATGAGGATATATAATCCTTTCTCACCAGCCAACCAACACATGTCTGGATCACTTACTACCCTACTGTGGAATGTCCTACCCCCAAACATGGATCCTGCTTTATACATTTATATCCCTTTTATCTCTTGGACATAGCTAGAGCCTGATACCATCTGACACGTTCTAATTTAACTCATAACCCCTGCTTTTTTAGTGGAGGGGCAATTTTTTCAAAGGGGACTTTCCCCAACCAATTGCAAGGGGGGTCCAAATTTTGGCAAAAGTGGCTTTTTTGCACACAATTTTTAACATTTTTAAAAAAAAATGTATTTAACCCCCCTAATTTTTGCCTTTTTTAGCTTGGGGTATTGGGCACTTTTTAGAAGGGGGACATCTACCCCCACCACCCCTCCCCTGGTTAAGGCCAGCCACAGCGTGCATTTACTTCCTATTGTTAAACATAAATTATTCATTCAATTGATCCATGAAATTGGTATGAAAATTACTAAGGATCTGAGAGTTTTCACCAACACCCAAGTCTTTGGATGACAGGAACATAATTATATACAAATACTGACTGCTCCTGAGGAATCATTGGTGCAACACTGATACCACAAGGAGTAAATTGCTACTTCTCAGCACAAAGCACTCTAACATCAGGTTTATTACATGAAAATAGTAGGCCAACAAATTTTTTCCCAAATGAACCAAATATTTTGGATGAAGGCTTTAATGTGCAAATTGGGTTTACCTTCCGTAGACTTTACATCTTTCTGTTTAGAACTTTGTTTTCTCAAACGATTCATTTGATAGAGATGACAAAGATGGTGCAATGCTAAAAAAAATAACTGCAATTAACTTGCGACATCCCCCTGCAAAATGGCAGTTTGGACATGACCTCAGATGAACTTTTGACCTTGGTGCATTAACCTTTGACACCATCCACTTATCAATGAACCCCTATTGTACCTTAACCCCAACTGGTTAAATTGACTTCAACTTTTCTAAGGAGACACAAAAACGAAATCTAACCAAATTAACCCACACAAATACACACACGCACCTTGCAAAATCCCCCTGTGCTTTTCAAGTCAGGGGATAAAAAGAAATTAGATACCAGTGGTTTCCTCCTCAAGGAATTTGTGATCTCCTTCACTTGGTAATATGATCTTCTTTTACATGGTTTGTTTTGAAACAAGTATGGTCCCTCAACTCTCCAATCTGTAAAAGTAAACACAAGCCGTTTATTATTGTCTACATAATCCAAAGGTCCCCAAATGTGGTTGACCAAATTAATTTTACACATTTTTTTTCTCCCCCCCCCCCCCCAATTTTTCCCCCCTGGCCAAAGAAAAATGACAGATTTGGCAGGAATCTGCAATTTGGGGCCAACAATTCACCAAATTTTGGCCAAAATCAGCCATTTTAGGCCAAAATTGGTTAAAATCTGCAAATTTTTGGTTTTGTCCCCACCCCAAAAATCTCGAATCTCCAGAAATCTCACTTGACTTTGACCCCCCCCCCAAAAAAAAAAAGAAAATTTGGCACAACACGGCCTTCATTCGAATTTTATCTAGTAGTATCCCCAGACAGGACTCACAAATGGGATTAGGATCCAGTATCTTGTTCCCACCCTATATCTCACTTGTATATATTCTTTAATTCTAAAAATTCAGTTTCCACATTGTAAATATAGTTTAATCAGGAAAAGTTATTACCTTTAAGAAACTCCACTGCCTGCCAAACACACACACACAGAAAAAAATCAATATTAGAAAAGATACTGGAGTTTTCGTACCGAAATCAGTTTGTTGCATTTAATTTCTTGGTAAATAGCCCATTTGACATGACTGTTTTGCTACTCTGTCCCAATGTTAAGTCACACGTGGGAAATTTTCTCAAACATTGAAAAGGTATGTTCTCTTCCAACAATCTCAGTAAAAATCTTGAATGAGCTAAATGTACCATTACTAATGCTTATGACCTTGTACAAAGACATCATTGGTTCCACTATTGCGAACATGCGAGGTTAAAAACAAAAGACCAAATTAATATTGGCAGTTCTTTAAATACCACTCTTATTTTGCGCCTGGTCACTGATTCATGGAACAATAAAGGCTTAAAAAGCAGTAAGAGTACATACAATGCCACTTACAAATCAGATGAGAGAATATCAGACAGCGAAACTGATTTTACATACACGATTTTGAGGGTTTGGGCAAAAAATGCCCATCTGCCATAGCTGCCAAATGTTAAATTGGAAGGTATAACAATAATAAGAACACAACTGACAAACGGCAGCTATGCAGTTGAGGGCCTTCTGCCAGTAAACCCTTGATTGTGTTACTGACACTACCTACTGGAAGCTGGCAAAATGTCCCAAACATAAAAATCAATCACAATCTCTAGAAAAATTTAATTCATTTGGTTTGGGTTAACTCACTCTAATTCCAAAAGTTATCTGAATCCGGGGAAACATTTTAAAGTGAGCAGTAATTGTGTGTACTGGAATTAGCCACAGAAAGTAAGGAACAAAAATATTTTCAGATTACTGTAAACCAACCATATTGAATCATAATGGAATGATGAGAAAATACAAGGTTTCAAATTATGTACCAAAATCTCAGATTTGATGGTTGTGCATGGAATTGTGAAAGGCAGAATCAAGGCTAAAGATCAGGTAGTTTCTCTTTTGTACTTGCTTAGGCCGTAGGTGTGGTATAAATTGCGCAAAAATTCCTTCAGAAAATGATTCCGTAAGGGGTCGCCACGGGCGTAGATAGACCTTGTCATGAGGACTTCTATAAAAGTCTAGTAATTATAGTAATTATAAATAAATACATAAAATTTGGATTTTTAGTTTACATTGTTAATATTGTAGGAATATTAAACGAGAGCATCAGGATGTGTGGCCTTACTACCGAGGTGTGGCGTTAGTTGTTGTTTGTAATGAGGTTTAAACAAACCAATTAAGAATGACAATTCCCATATTCCTAACGTCCCTTAAACTGAATTTTTCCACTTTTCAAAACACGGTGCGGACCCGTTTTGTTTTTGGGGAAATTGCCCTAGAATCTAACAAGAAAAATCAACGCTACCTCCCTTTTTGCGGTGATCGTCAGGTATTAGTCTTTTCCGAAAAAGGATGTTTGGGATATAGGCCTATAGCCAGTGAAAATTTGTTCATTGTTAAGGCCAAACAAAACAAGGCGAACTCGTATTACGCGATGCGTGTAAAATATGTCCCGCCGCATAATCGCGACTCACCTAAATGATGACTAAAATATAGTACAGGTCCACTCTTAATTTTGGCCACCACTAGCTCGGAAAATTGTTACTTTTGTAAAAAGGACCCCTCAAGAAAATCTGAAAATTCATCATGTAAAAATCCCAGAAAATTCACCTAAATTAGTAAAAATATGATAATTATCAATTTGGCAACACTATTTTGAAAAAATCATGTGAACACATTTAAATTGGGGATCCAAACGAGGTCTAGAAAGGGGAAAAAAACCATATTTTCACATGTCCAAGAAAATGTAAACAGGCTGGCACCCAAAAAGACTGACCCACATGTAACAAATTCTTTTAAAAAACTAAAAAGAATACCTTCAATGAAAACATGGGCTACATATGTTAATTACCTTTGTTGTGGTGTACTACTTTCCCCCGCCCACCTAGCATTGACGTTATTTGCATATCAATTAGCTCATTTGCATATTTAATTTGCCCGAAATATGCCAAAATAATCAGGTCGCGGAACTTCTCAGCCCACTTCGTCCACCAAGTTACATCATTATCGGCCTGACAGAACTCCAGAAAACTTGTACCACAAGCCTTGCGGGGGAAAAGAAACTTTTCATAATTATGCAAAATTAGATATTTAATTAGCATATTTTACACCCAAATCTAATAAGGTCGAGAAGAAATCATCACAACCCGCTCTTTCCACCAAGCACATCATCGTAGCCCTCATGGAACTCCAGATAAAATGTCAAAACAGATGGTCAAAATGTGACATTCTGTGTAATGTGGACCTTTTCCCTTGGACCTTTCCCCCACCCCATGACAGACCCAGGGGAGGACCCTGGGGGTATGAATTACATGGTTGTAGGGGGGTTTACCCACCACAATATACCCAAGTTAGGCTACTCTAGCTCATCCAGAAAAAAAAGATATGAACAAATGTTCCCGGGTTAAACATTTTTACACGGGCATACATACGGAACATAGGAATAACATACCGGACATACGGAATCATATGGACATACGGACATACGGAGGAGCCCATTTTATACGTCCCCTCCCGAACTTCGTTCGGCGGGAGACAAAAAAGAAAATCAAGTTTGTTCCAGTAGTAGTCCAAAAACCTTTAATGTTTAAAATGCCCATTTTTATTTTAATTTTAAAAAAAATTGAAAAGGCTTCCAGACAGAGGAAATTGGCTCCAAACATGGCTAAATGGCAGTTACAAAGACAGTTGCAAATCATACATTGATGTCAATTATTAGTTATAAACCACAAAATATGATTTTTGGATCACATGGATAGCTTATAAAATTGACAACAGCTATCATCTTCTGTTTTGGCTTAACATTGCAAATCTCTCAGTAATATAAAAAGAAAAACAGCAACAAAATACAGTAACAATGGCTCCAATTAAAGAATGTGGCCTACTAATGGCAACAAACTTGAATCCCATGATGACGCCCTATTCATCCAAATGGCCGCCACCAACCATCACCTAAACCCATTGGATCCTGTATTTCATCAATTACCGACTACCCCCACCCATCAACCATCAAACTCCACACACCAGGGAACTACGACTTTGTCCTTGTCAAACCACTGATTCAGTGGCATCAACCAGGGGCAGCAAAAAGCTACAAAAGACTAACAATATATGTTAAAAAAACCTAATTTTTGCACCATTTATTGCTTAAGGTACTTGGTATATCCAGGGATTATTAAACAGTAAATATAGATGACATTGGGGATTAGGAAAAGGGCATTGTGTATGGCCCAGGCCAGGGAGATTTAGTAACAGCAATATTTAAAGTATCAATTAAATGCTGTTTTCTCAACTTTATTACAACTTTTGAAGCAAAAATGACTTTTCTTCATTTGACTTGACATCTTACCCAATTTTTCAATTTCCAGAAATTGCTAGAAGTAAAAAATACATCCTCTGTGAACTGATATATTGGTCAGAGTTATTACAAATCCCTGATCTATGTTATAAAGCTAAATTGCATTTACATAGACATTCCCTTCCTGTCAGCCAACTCAATCACCACAAAATCAACCTTTAAATAAAGGAAAACTTTCCCACCTGTCAACAAAAGTATATTCACTGAGCCTGTCAAACCAAAGTACTTACAATGTTGTCCAGTACAGGGATCTCTTTAACTTTTGGTTCTTTTTTTTTTCAATTTGGCTTTCTGGCTTTCTTAGACTCGATTCATATGGTAGTGTCCCTGTGTCTTTTGCGGCGTGTGAAAAATTCAATGAGCGCCGGAACTTCTTTTAATCATGTTGATGTGAGGATGTCAAGGCCTGACAATTACCTATTGGCGTTTTCCATACATGAATGAAATTGTATTAGGTGGCAGGTGAGTGGGTTTATATGACCGGAAAGTGTCCTCCAACCTTATTCCGGTGTGGCACGTGCATTTGAATTCTGTAATTCTTCCCTCTCCGAATGAATTGAATAGGTCCAAAACTCCAGGTGGACAAACGTAAATCAAAGCGGAACGGATATAAGTAAACCTGTACCGGGAGGGGGGACTGAGGGGAAGGGGGGGGACTGATTGAGGCCCAAAAAAATGGGTTCTCGAAATGGTGTCCAGAAAATTAAGAAAAATAAGCCTGCAATCTCCCTCAATTACCAGCTACTTTGAAGGGGTTTGAAGAAAATTTGGTTTAGAAGGGCTTTGGACATGAAAAAGTAGGGTCTCTGGAAATTGTCCTAAAAGGGGGTCACCAGAACTGAAAAGGAGCCTGAAAATGATGGGAATTATAAGTGGTACAAACCCATACTCCCTCCTAATGTGAGAACTACCCCCCCCCAAAATGTACATTTCATTGTGTGTGTCATACCCACTATTTGAAACCTTTTTAAATTATGTACCACTTTTTTACCATTACATAACATTTAATTTTCAATTCACACACACAGCACATGCACACATGCAAACACACCACACACAAATGTACACATACCCACTTAGTTAATAAAATAAGAAATGGCCTTCATAGGAAAAAAAAGAAAGTTGTTAGTGTTCATACAAAGAAACTTCTAAAATTTAAGACTCCGGGTGGCGGGTGGGTAACATAATCCATGTGTGACAAAATTTTTTGTTTCCTGTTTTATTGCACTACCTATACCTAGTGGAAAATTACTAGGGCATTCTCTATGAAAGAAATGCAGAGTGTCAGGGTCATCTAGCCAAAACATAAACATCCAGGCCTTCACATAAGCAAATGTGGGTATTCTATACTGACCTTGAGTCAAAAATGGTCCATTGTTTCTTGGTAGAGACCTTACCTAACAATGCATGCAAAGATTCGCCAGACACCACTCCAGTGAACCAAGAGTATTGACTATGATTTTAGGCTAACAAGAAAAATGTGTTAAAGTTGTACAAGTGTAAACACTTTCTGTGAGTTTGATGGATAGGTATGCCCTGTTTCTTGCGTGTGTTAATTGTATTCCAAGGGGGGTGAGTGTTTGGGGCCCCTATAGACCTTTTGCTAAACTCCTTCCCAGATAAAATGTTTGTTTTATACTGTGGAGTAGTTGAGTATGGGAAAGAAAGTTTGATGAAATATTGATCTATCACCAGCACTCTCTTTACTTAGATTACTTCGTAAGCCAAAAAATGTAATAAATTATTAGTTTGTAATTTTTAAAAATCAAACTTTCAAAAGCTTCAATCATGACACATTGTTTACTTAACGAAAACAATCCATGCAGGTCACCTAAACGTAGGTGTTAAGATTGTACAAACTGGCACGCTCCGTTTGTTGAACAGGCAATACTCAAAATACTGCTATAATCAGCTGTCCATCTATGGGGGTGAGTAAATGTCTTTCTAACATTATGATACACAAAGGTTTTTACCAGGTACAATGTATAGGACTCAAACTTTTTGTTGATGGAGACTATTGTCCATCCATAAACACTCAGCAAGAGGTTATGGTAACCCACAGATCTATCACACACCTACTGCAATATCTGCTATTCGGCTACTAGTCTGTGATTGTATTCAAATGGTGTTTGTTGTTATGAATGCCCATGCTAATGCACACAGGCAGAAGCTCACATGACAAGATGTTATTTACCTTGCCTGCGCCTTTCTTTCAGCCTTTGGCCCAACCAAAACCTTGATATCTGCATTGCTCTCATAGTTCCAACTGTGAATATTACATGAACTAAGTTGTAACAGCTATAATGGTTATCACATTTTGTTACTGAGTGCCTATTTTGAAGTCAATGTACTATCTGCACTGCACTAAGCACATGTTCAGTCTAAGGAGACAAGAAGTTTAAGGACACAACAACACATTTCATGATCATGATAAGAATTTGTGCTTTGTGGGCTCTAAAATGAGGGTAAAAGGTAAGGGTTTGAAGTGTTAGGAATATAATTTTTTGTGGAATCACATGACCTGAGTGAGGTTCAATTTTCACAAAATAGGCAATGTAGGTATGAAGACTCAATATACCCTCTGGCCTCTTACCAGACACATTTTCACAATTTTCAAGCTCCAACACAAATATTGGATTGTGTACTGACATCCATGAGCAAACACCACACATGGAAATAACCTTTCAAAAAAACTTTTGATGTCTGAGATATAAGTGCATTACATTAATTGCGCTCTAGAGCTTAGATCAGATTGCGGTCACATATGCCTGCTGACTTTCAGGTACTGGCCTGATTTTGTGGGCCTGTCATCGTCCTGGGAGGACCACTTAGTGTCATGCTGGGATGAATGGATGGATGGATGGTATGGATGCACCGGATGCAGGATGGATGGAGGATGGCTGGATGATGCATGGAGCATGGATGGATGGATGGAGGATGGATGCATGATGCCGGGATGGATGATGTATGGATGGACGACAGATAGTGGATCGTGGAGGGATGATGGATGAAGATGGATGGATGGCTTTTGGTGAATTGAAATGATGGATGAAAAAAATGGATGGACCTAATGAAATGGATGGAATGGTGATTTGGAATGGATGGAATGGATGGATGGATAGATTTATTTTCATGTGATGAGACGTGCTTAGACTACTTGTGTGCAAAGGCAACTAACGATACAGATTCCGGATTGATGACACATCCACGTCAGTCCAGGAGGGTAAGCCAGCCAAAGTCTTAAAAGACCTCATGTAGGATTTCGCTGACGATATCGCCCTACTGGAGTTTTCAATCCCGAGAGCCCTCGCAACAGTTATCAAGAAACAGAAGCTGCAGCTGAAGGAATTGGAGAATCTGGGCCTTATCATCAGTGGGCAAAAAGACAGAAGTACATGACTACCAACTGCAACCCCACTTCCACGGCTTAAAGTTTTTTGTATGGCGAGTGCATCAACCCATGTCTCCGACTTCAAATATCTGGGTTGTTATGATTGGGCGTCCAGTTTTATAAAGACTTACACAGACGAAAGCCCTTGCCTGGGCAGCATTTTGGAAGTTGGAGCGCGTATGTAGAAGTCTCAAAGTATACCAATCGAAAGGAAAGTACGCCTCTTCAAAACAACCCGCGTGATGGGACAGTATTGTATGGCTGACGAAACCTGGGTGCCTGACAAACAATTTGGAGTAGTACGGTTCCAATCTTTCGCAACATGTTGCACAGAATCTGCCTGAAGTCAGCGCCATTGATCGTGTCCCAAATGCCAAAATATATATGCGGCTACAGGTACGGAGCCTATGATAAATGAGTAGACTGAGACAGCTGTATTTCTTTTTTGGTCATATTTTAAGGATGCCAGAGGGAGAGGTTAGTAGGTTATATGCTTCCTACACACCACCACATGCCAAGAGGAAGCCAGGCCGACAGAGAACATATATATACTCGACATCCAAAAGCTCTTGGGGGATACAAACAAACAGTTGCAACCAAAGGCATCTCCAACTGCCCAAACAGAAGTGGACTAGAGGAAAATTTGCGATCGGCCTGCTTGCGCAGTCGACTGATGGACGATTGATGACTCGGAACTGGATGGAGGATGGATGGAGAATGCGATGGAATGGAATGGATTGTGGATGGTGGATGGAGCAAGAAGGAGGAAAGGAAGGAAGGAAGGACGGAGGAAGGAAGGAAGGAAGGAAGGAAAGGAAGGGGGGGAAGGGAGGAGGGGAGGGGAGGGAGGGAACGGGACGGAGGGACGGGAGGGAGGGAGGGGCGGGAGGGAGGGATGGGGCGGGAGGGACTAAAGGGTAGGGGGCGAGGGAGGGAGGGAGGGAGGGAGGAGGAGGGATAGGGGAGGGATGGGAGGGATATCGAGGAGGGAGGGAGGGAGGGAGGGAGGGAGGGAGGGAGGAGGGGAAGGGAGGGAGGGACGGAGAATGGAATGGAATGGACTGGAAAGGGAATGGAATGGAAGGATGGATGGAATGATGAATGAATGGATGGACAGCGGATTTTGAACAAAAGGGTAAACGGGGTAGGAATGGAATGGAATGGATGGGACGGGACGGATTGGTTGGATGGATGGATGAAGGGAATGGATGGCATGATGGAAAATGTAAGGGAGGGACCAGACGGAGGTTGTAACAAAGGTAAACCTGGTAGGAGTGGTTGGTAGGTAATTTCCCCTGAAACTGGCAGTTTGCGGACATTTGGTACAATTGTATGCATAACTCCTCCTTCCCTTCAGCAGCTCATTTGTAAATGAGTATGTTTGTCACAGGAAACATTTTTGGTTAAAAAAGCGGTTAATTATCACAGCTCTGAAATGGTTGTAAAAAAAAAGTATACAAAAGTTTACATTTATTTTTAAAAAGCACTTGGTTTATATGGATGCTACGAGAATCAATTGCGAGAATCGATTATGTGATTCTTGTCGGAATTTGCATTCCTGAGAAACTAGAATGAAAACAATGGCACTTATAAGAAACATGAGGGCAACATGTGGTCGAGTGGAGTACAACGAGCCGAACTATGACCCCATAAGGGTCCTGGGTTCGAGTCTGCTGAGGCCAATGTGTTGTGCAATGGGAAGGCACTTTACCTCGCTGCCTCTCTCCACCCAGTTGTTAAAATGAGGAACTGCTAGGAATATCGTCCATTGAGCACTGCCCAAAGGTATGAGTATGCCTAGGGCAGTTGTTCTATGGCAGCTGATGTATCTATTGGCAGTGGACTATAGATGTACCGGTGCTTTGCTTTCGATACTTTGTGGATAAGGTTGCTATATAAAATGTCCACATGAAAAAGAACGAGCACATCAATGATGCAGGAAACCCTCTTATAATTTTCGTAGGGTGCCAAAAAAACTAGAATGGGGTGGTAACCAAACCCCCGTCAGAGACGAGGGTTAATGTACATATTACAAACCAGCTGAGTTCTCAAACCAGAAGTCTTGGGCTAGTGCTTCTTCTGACCAGATTGGATGCAATCGCCTGCAATTCACAACTTTAACTGGGTCAAAGATCATAAGGTCAACCTGAGTCTGAAGTGTATACAACAACACCAAGTCTGGCTAGTGGTTCTATTGAGGCAGGTTTGGGGTCATAGCAATGTTATTTGCCTAGAAAATTGTGGTTTATTAATTTGTCAAGGTCACATGGATAACAGAGGTCAACTCCTGAACACCACCAATGAGTCTTAGGCTAGTGATCTTGTGACCCAGTTTGGCGGCCAGTCAGCTGAGCATAGATACTAGCAAAAACCGAACAAACTTCCCAACTGCCCTAGCTCCTCCTCAACAACCCCAACTCTTCTTTCCCCAAGGCACACCTTTCCTCTCCAAACAGCCGCGCAAGCACTCCTCTCAATTCTCTCCAAATCCCAGCTTTCTCCTGGAACACCTAGTTCTGCTGAGCATAACCTTTTTGTCTTTCATTCATCTGTTAACATTTGGACCATTACGTATATCAGCTAACGTAAAGGTTATGCTGCCTGGAACAGGGACTTGGTATCCACAATAAGCTTGTGCGCCATCTTAAAACCAATCCACCACATCTGTGTATCTTGGGTCAGTTCTTTCACCCAAAAAGTGTTAGTGGCGAAAGAATCGTATGATTGTTGCTGCACAGACCACGAGTTTGTCGACCTTTGACCCGTCCAAATCTGAAACTGGCAACCACTCATCATGACAGTTTTATGGAGTGTATGGAGTACATAATTCTGAGTTGAAAAATTCATCCGATCAGTACATTTTTTTCGCGTTTGGATGATAAAAAAAATGTGCGGATTCTTGTTCTGTAGTATTGTAAGATGCACAGAGTCCTGTTTAAGGTAAGTTTTGTTATTCTTGACTATGTCAGATGACATTAAATTTGGTGTTGGCTATTGTGGATACAAGTCCTGTTACAGCGGGATAACCTTTACGTTAGCTGATATCCGATAATGTCCAAATGTTAAAAGATGAATGAAAGACAAAAAGGTTATGTTCAGCAGAACTCGTACACCCCAGCACCACCCATACACCTCCCCAGTGCCCTTCCCAAAAACCACATCTGCCTTCCCAAAACCACATCTTCCATTCCCCAAACCACCATCTCCCGCACCTTCCCCAAAACCCCGGCAACCCGCCCCTCACAACCCCTCCACAACACCAGCACCACTCACAACACCCCAAACCCCCTCTTCCACAACTCCCCCAACAGCACAGACACCTAAAAAAGCCCATCCCCCTCCCCAATTGCCCAGTCTCCCTTTAGTCCAATCACACCAAAACCCCAAGCTTCCTCTCCCCAACAGCCCCAGCTCACTCTCCCACAGCCCCAGCTTCCCACCCAATAGATAGCGCCCTCACCACAGCATTGTCCTCACCCAACAGCATAGCTCCCCTTCTCAACAGCAAAGCTCCAAACCCACCCAACGCATGATCTCCACATGTAACCACTGGATGTAACCAACAGCATAGCTCCCCCCCACCTAAAGCATAGCTCCCTCGCCCAACAGCATCGTCCCTCGCCCACACAGCATTTCCCTCGCCAACGCCTAGCTCCTCGCCCCAAAGCATTCGACTCCCTCGCCCAACAGCATAGCTCCCTCTCAACAGCATAGCTCCTCACCAACAGCATGCTCCCTCCCCAAACATCATTGCTCCACCCAACAGCATGCTCCAACAGCAAAGCTCCAAACCCAACAGCATAGCTCTCCTTCCCAACAGCCCCACCAGCTACCCATTCCCAAACAGCACAGCTACCCCTTCCAACAGCACCCGAACCCTTCCCCATCACGCACAGATACCCTCCCAACAGCCCAGGATGCCGCTCACTCCCTTCAACAACCCAAAGCATCTCAGTTTTCCTATTTAAAAACCACCCGGTTTTCCTTCCTTCTAACCAAACTCCTCTTACACCATTGCTCTTCATCCCCAATACGGTACCCTCAATACCCCCTGCTCTCTTCACAAACACTCCAGTTTCCCCAAACCCAAGGTTGCCAAACAAACCCCACCCAATTCCCTTCCCCAACACCCCCAGCCCCAACACCAGTTTTCACTCCCCCACCCAGTTCTCCCTCTAAAACACCCCCCCCCCAGTTCCTCCTCAAACCCCCAGTCCCTCCCTACACCCTCCCCCAACACCTCGCCACCCCCCCCAAACACTTTTACCAAACCCCCGCTCCCCCTCACCAACACCCCACTCCCCCTCACCAACACCCCATTTCCCCCTCACCACACCCATTCCCCATCACCAACACCCATCCCACCAGTTAGGCCCATCAAGTTGTATTGAAATGCAGACTGCCCCCTCGCTGTGAGCGATTCATGGACGTTAAACTGGTAGGCAATTCTATTATGGAGGAGATTCATGGGTGGTGTTGACTTGTGACGGTTATATTTGTAGCGCGGAGTGGGGGGAGTGATTCGTGCACATATATGGAAAGGTATGAAATAGATTTTGATTGAGACCATTTCATTTATGCTTTTGCATGGGGGCCGGCCTAAGGGTTGGAGGGGTGGGTGGGTGGGAGGAGGGGAGATTTTTGCCATGGGTGCCATGCTATTAACCAGGGGATAGTTTCTATATATTTTTTATATCCCATAGTAAGAGGTGCATGGGCCTCAGCTATAAGACCACGGCGAGGGGGGTCAACACCAACCCCCCCCGCATTATATACGGGGATAGCTGAGGCGTCTTGAACAGACTATTATTCTGAGGTCATCAGACCCTAAAACACTTCAAAAGTTCTTAACTGAACTTCTTCAAAATGGCTAAATGTTAAAACTCACAACAAACTTACTCAAAACCTTGAAAAAACCACGTTGATGCCTCTTGTGGACACTTCGGAAGTGAAGAAAATGTGAAAGAAATTTCTACGATGCAACATCATCAACCTTTACAAAATTTTAAATGAGGTGGGACCCTTAAGTTCCCAGAAAGGATTTTATTTTCTTGGTCTGCATGGCAGTGTCTTATGGAAATTTGTATTTCTAAACTTGCTTAATCCGCAGGATGACAAACATTTTGTCGGATGTACCAATAATCTACCTTGGTATCGGGCGGATTACTAACATTATTTTTTTTATTTTTTTTATTTTTTTTATTTTTTTTATTTTTTTTATTTTTTTTATTTTTTTTATTTTTGACAGCAAGATGACTTGGGTTCATCATCATAGATTACACATCTTCCCTGTTCAAAAATATTGTGACGTCATTCGTTGTAAATACTGTAAATTTGCCTATCTAAAGAAACCTTGCTGAATCTTTGGTCTTACCAATATTTTGATACGCCAGTCATTACTGTCCAACTACTCTCGACACTTTTCATCAAACTTAAAGTTTGTCAGAATACAATTTGAAGACTAATTTTATCGTTGATAAAATATCCGTACCTAGACCCCGTTACAACTGGCAGACATTACTTATTCGACGAAGAGATTAGTTAATCTTGATAGTTAATAAAGCGTGCGTACACACCTGTAATAATTAAGATACAATTGCGTCCACACTAGTAGAAAACTAACAAAATTGATAAACAAGTGTGCCTACTGGAAAAATATGGCCCTGGTAGTAACCAGATACACATCACTTTTATTCAAAGAGTGTGCGTACACACTAGTGATCTCTTAATCGAAAATAACTATTCCCTTAATCGACAGAAGGATGGATTTGCTTCCCAGTCGGCCAATATTCCTCCTAAAGCACCAAAAAATTAATCTTCGTTCGAAATAAGGGGAGCTCGTACAGACTATACTTGTCAAGGTTTTAATCTTGTTAAAGACTATTAGTTGAAATTAACGATTTTGCATAGTGTGTACGGGGTCCGATCACTCAATTTAAATCAGAGATGGTCAAACCAAATGTTGTTAAATGCCTTATGTACTTTCTTTGTTCTTATGATTTTTTGTGCTTTTTTTTAATAGGAATGAGCTCATTAATAATGTACCTCGAGGGCAATCTTCTAAAATTATTGTTCACACCAGTCAACAGAGAC
The DNA here is from genome assembly GCA_023653785.1 of Ophioderma brevispina. Lineage (NCBI taxonomy): Eukaryota > Metazoa > Echinodermata > Ophiuroidea > Amphilepidida > Ophiodermatidae > Ophioderma > Ophioderma brevispina. The sequence continues at coordinate 4,103 of JAMKCH010054642.1, read as the reverse complement.
AGTTTTTTTCGGAGCAATCTGTTTGCCAAAGATTTATTGTTACAGCAGCAACCCTCTGCGAATACTTGTCAAACTTAGTCAATCCAATGAAATATGATGCCCGCTGGATCACAATGCCAATGTCAAGGAATTGTTTTCATCTGATTGTATTATAACTTTGTAATTGTTTTTGTCATTTTTAATTTTTATGTTCAATTACAAATGATTATATGGACAGGGCCCAATGAAACAGTGGGGGACTTTGCAATGAAAGGGGAACTTCTATGAAATTATGCTCCAGGAGCATATGGTCTGGCGCATAATGTTCCTTGCGAGCATATAATAATCCAGAAAAATATTCTAAGTTCAAATATGCTTCCAGGAGCACATTTGAATGCATAATGACTCAAGGAACATATGACAAGTATGCTCCAAATTATTAGAAAACATTCTCCTAATGAAGCAAGAGTTCGATATTCAGGCACAATATTGGGTTATATCCTGATTGACCTCCATGACCCATCTCAGCCAATACAAGGCGGTTCTACGAACCAACGAAAGGTCCCCCGCCGTCGCGAAGTAAATGGAGGGAAATATATTAAGATCACAGGGAGAATGTGATGGAAATAAGTGGTTCTCCAAACCACTGGAAGCTGCTTGCCATAGCAGTGCCAATTTGATGCGTATCAAATGTTGACTACAATGACCATAACAACTATTTGTAGTTATTGGACCTTAGATGACCTCATAACTTGACCTTGTAGTGACCTTCACAATTTTAGGGTTAGAAATGTTGACCACATCCACAAAGTTTCATTGACATACCAAATGTTGACGTGGCCTTCAAATTTGGTGAGCAATGAATTGCTGACACACCCACAAAGTTTCAATCATCTACCACCTACTTAGTGGTTGACCTTGAATGACCCGACAGACCTTGAATGACCTTACAAATTGTTCGGCATTTGAATGTGACCACACCCACCACGTTTAATCATCTACCACCAATTGACAAGGGCTATAGCAATTTAATCCATTGACCTTGAATGACCCCACATGACCTTGAAATGACCTTCAAATTTTTCGGCCCTGAATTGTGGACCACAACCACAGTTCATCATCCTACCAAATTGACAGGGATATAGAAATTTAATCCATTGACCTTGAAGGACCCCCACATGACCGTGAAAGACCTTCAAATTTTTCGGCACGGAAAGTTGCCCACACCCACTAAGTTTCATTATCTGCCACAATTGACAAGCCTTATAGCAATTTAATCCCATTGTTTGACTGGCATTGACCTTGGACCAATTGCCACAGCCCCAACTCCGAACTATCCACATCTACGGGGGTGACATCTAGGGTTCGAAGCTGAGCACCCATACTTGCTAGGCAAAAGTATGTGTTTACAAGGATATATCTCTATTTTTGACAAATTTGACCCTATTTTTGACATATGTGACCTGGACCCAAGCCACAGACCCACCTCAGAAATCATCCACGTTCTACTTGGGTGAACTATGGTGCGAAGATGGAACCCATATGCTTAGATCAAAAGATACGTGTTTACACGGCTGAAAAATAGAGCCTATTTACCAAATTTGACCTATTTTGACCATAGTTGACCTTTGACCTATGTCACACGACCCACTTACATCCGCCAACGCCCTACTTGAGAGCATTATGTTGCGAAGATGGCCACCCACACTTGCTTAGAGATATTGCTGGGACACACCACACGCACACCCCAGCACACACAACGGACGCAGGGGCATTTCTTAGTCCCCCTTTGCCAACTCAAGTTGGCGGGGGAACAAAAATTCAAGGTTCTGGATGGGACACGGAGGTCAATCGGATATGAACATTGTGTTGATATTGTAGCACAGCGGCCCTGCCTGAATTATCGAATCGCTTATTACTTATGCTCCTGGCCAGATGCTCCTGGAGAAATTTTGGGCCAAAATTCATGAAAGTGAAGGGTCTAACCTGTACAATGGAAAATCAAGGAACTAAAAATAGTACCAAATAAGGGGAAATTTCACTGAAGTATGCTTGAGAACAGTTTGGCAACATATTTCATAAAGTTACCGGTGTTTTCTGTTCTCTTATCTTTGGATGGACACATGAAGGATGGCCGTAGGTGAAGTTGAGGTTTCATGACAGTATCATCCTGTCACACGGTAAAGGATATTAGCTGCAATAGACCAACGGGGAATCCTCTTAGCTATATATTCACTTGCGCTCGACTTGAGACCAGGGGTCCCGGGTAAGTCCGGTCTCGGCAAGGCCCAGAAATAAGTCGCTGGTAGACCTCAATAGATAATTTCTAAAGGTAGATACGGTTTGTGACAAATTTGGTGCAGTGGTGGGATAGAAAATGACTGCAGTGAAACCAGGGGGGGTAGGAAACGATCTGCTCGATTGGGCATTGGGGATTCCAAAACGGTAATTTGGGGAACTGCTACGTGCCATTTACTATGGCAGTCTCTGTCCCAGTGACATTAAAAACAATCACTCTTAAACCTTTGGTTCAAAGATTAGTAAATCATATAAATAAGAAAAATTAAAAAAATATTGACTTCAAAATCCGTCGGGGGTTAGTGGATTAACCCGCTGCAAATAGGGTAATTTCCAATAAGTCATTTAGATTAAAATTCGTGACCAGCCTAGTCTTTAGTCAAGTCTGTTTAACCGTTCGATATGCGTCGAGCGCCCTCCTACCAGGTAAGTCTTTGCAACAGACTAGAACCCGGGAGTTGATGCCGATTTGAAATTGCTGTTGCTGTAGGTGGGATGTCCTACCACAACCCTGAGGTACACACAGTTTCAGTTGTCTGGCAAAGACTGAGAAACTAATGTCGCTGGTATACCTCGGTGAGGTTTAGAGTTCAGATGACTAATATCACATTAAGTTTTTTTTAAAAGATTCTTTGGACCCGTTCAGACAATCTTTTTGATAACAGCAATAACAAAACCAATGCCTTTGATCACAGATTGTCGGACGTTGGCGCTTTAGCTTTGTATGACTTTACTTGGTCCATACCCAGCGGGATAGCACCAGTTTTTCCAAGGAGTTTACGAAAATGTTTTCTACTTGGTCGTCTTCCGTTTCAGTACAATACAAATCAGCATGAATCACCATAATTCCCATAGAAATATATCCTCTAAATGATCACATTATTCTATCAGCGACACAGCGTTCGAAGTGTGCCTGGTACCAACCCATACAGAGCTCCTCGTTATTCACCAGGAGTAGTACATGGAGTCGACAAGCATTATGTACATGGGCAATTACCACGGCAATGTCCCCTTGAGCATGCCTCAAAATTGAAAATTCATTTTAATGCAACAATGTACAGTGTAGAAATGGAGAAAGAATGAGACCTTATCTGTATAAACTGCAGTTTCTAATACTGCAATTTCAGTGATTTTTCTTATTTTTTATGGTTTTTGGAAAAAATGGCTATTTACAAACACAGATTTGCAATTTTACTAAAAGTGGTTGCTGGCAAATATTTAAGTCCTCGTATCTATGAATATTGACCATGAATGTATTTCATTTCTTACACTAATACCAACGATAGGTAACTTTTTATAACTTGCACTTTTAAATCAAATGCAGTTATTAGAGGTGCTCTTGAGTTCAAATTTTATTCGATTTCCACGAATGTATTGTTGTACGTCATTTGACGTTTTATTACATTTTTTCCTGTAAACTACATACCATGCAATGATTAATCATATCTAGTGATACAATGTAATGTCATTGGGATATATAACATGCGAAAAAATAACAATGATATAATTAGAAATATGCTAATGAAGCTCAGGACGTACCGTCATGGACGGTACATCATGGAGGGTTACACATTAAAACACCCCGTAAATGGATATGGCGATGTTGTTATGGTAATGCTTAAAAAACATTATGTTTTGATGTCAGAGAATGGTCTGGAAGTTTTAAGGGACATTTTTGATAATTAGATTCTTAAAAATGACAATTTTTAGGTCAAATTGGGCACGAGGGTGCTTACATTATTTCGCCCAGCTTTTTTAATAGGTGGGTAACACAACTGGAAAGATAAATAATAAGTTTTAATGGCTCATTAACCTTTATGTTCGTG
>JAMKCH010054639.1:0-10239 GCA_023653785.1 Ophioderma brevispina | reverse complement strand
CATGGGAATGTAGAGAATTCGATTTAAAGATTCACCCATTCCCAGCCAGAGCTTTACCAAAGCAATTGTTTCGATCTACATGAAGGAAAAACTAAAGATAATTGGCCTTAAATTATGTAAATATAGCTGGCCGCGGCGATTGTGTGTGTGTGTGTGGAAGATTGATGAGGCCTGAAGAGCTCCTGAGGCTAGCCGAGGTTGCTCACTCATCATCCGGTACGATTACCTGTTATGTGCGTTGTAGGAGAACCGGCATGGTAATTTTAGTAGTATGGAATGTCAATATTATGGTTTAAATCCAGTCTGAAATTGCCATTTCGCACAACATACACAATCATTGTCATTGAGTTGAAATGCATGAAAGCGTGTGTGTGTGCAAGACCCCATCAGTGACCAGTTGTAGTGCCTTGCTTAGCCTTGCCATGATAAATACGTTCGTATTCGGCATTCTGACATGTCAATGCATCTCTGCTTGTAATTAGGTTTCTAATATGGGCACACTGGCCCTGACATATTTGTAGTAATTGTTGTTTTAACTGAACTGTTTAATTTGAGTAATTTAATAACCATTGTGCATTCAACAGACTATGCTCACGGGGCTACACGATATCAAAAACAATCATCGGGGCCTGGCACGTATTGTGTTCCACGAAGCTCGTACAATGCTGCGCCAAAAGGTCAGGATAGATGGGTTGGTGTTGACGGTTGCTCAGCCCGGTTTACTTATCGAAATCGTCCCCCCCCCTGCACAACAGTACATTTTTGAAGAGCCCCCCCAATTTTTCAAAATTTGATATATTTGCACAGTTTGTTGGTAATTGTCTAGGAACACTAAACTGCGAAACAAGGAATGCTAAAAAATTCTATTATCATAAATAAGTCATTTTGTAATTTAAATTGGTATCCCAGATTGTATTTAAAGGCAGAGGGGAAATGCTAAGTTTTATGTCCGTCAATGATGAATAGGGCCGGCCACCTCAAGAAATTGAACTCTAACTTGATTGCCTGAACCAACCAGAGCATCAATGATTCAGTGGCCTAATTAATAGCTTATTTTAAAGACTAATTTTGCTCATAAAAAATAGATTAACTCTCCGTCTTGCCTGATGCTACCGACCCCCCTCCCCATGAATGCACCAAAGGTGACTGGGGTCACTGAGGTCACATGAAGTCACAAAGATACCTCACCCGTCCCCCTCCCCAATGCCTACCCTGGCCCCCTCCCCGATGTCAACCCACCTTGATCTCTCCATAGACGCACCCACCCATCCCGACGACACCCACCTCCCAACACTAACTTCCCCAAAACCCCCACCCTGTTTCCTCCAAACACCCCACCCTTTACTTCCCCATCCCCAGCCTTCCCCCTCCCCAACACCCAACCCTTTCCCCAACACCTCACCCTTCCTCCTCCCTAATACCCCAGCCTTCCCCATGACATGGGGTCACTGAGTAACATGGGGTCACTGAGGTTCAGGGGTCACTGAGGTCAATGGGGTCACAAGGTCACCATGGGGTCACCATGGGGTCACCATGGTCAAATTGGGTACACCAAGGTCAATCACAATTTCGACTGATGACCCTCACCCACTGGCCTGATTGCACCCGACCCCTCCCCAATGAATGGCACAAAGGTGACATGAGGTTACCACGGTCAATGAGGTCACCAAAGATCAACCAACCCCCTCCCCGATGCACCCTCCCCCAAATATCTACCAATCCCCCTCCCCAAACTATCTACCATTTGCCCCCTCCCCCGTGCAACCCACCCGACCCTCTCACCGGACGCACCCAACCATCCTGACGACTTCCCCACTCCCAACACCCAAACTTCACCCCAAACCCCACCCTGTCCCCCTAAACCCCCCACCCTTCACTTACCCCCTCCCACCCTTTCCCAACACCCCACCCTTCCTCCCCTTTCCCCAAGGACATGGGTCACTGAAGTCACATGGGATCACCGAAGGTCACATGGGATAAACCAAGGTCACTGGGGGTCATGAGGTCACCTGGGTCACCAAGGTACCTGGGGTCACCAAGGACACATGGGTACCAAGGTCACATGGGGATCACCAAGGTCCATGGGGTCACCGAGGTCACATTGGGTCCCCAAGGTCACATGGGTCACCCAAGGGTCACATGGGGTCACCAACGCGTCACATGGGGTCACCAAGGTCAACAGGGGTCACCAAGGTCACAATGGGTCACCCAAGGTCACATGAGGTCAATTCCACCCACCCATCCCATACCTGAGGCCATTGACCCGCTCCTGCCTGATGCACCCGACCCCCTCCCCACTGAATGGCAACAAAGGTGACATGAGTCACAAGATACCGACCCCTCCCCATGCACCCTCCCCAACTCCCTACCACCCCCTCCCAATGAACACTTACTTTTCCACCTCCCCGGAGGCACCCCACACCTGGACACTCACCTACCACTCCCGACGCACTCCACCTCCCAACACCACAATACCTTCCCCCCAACACCCCAAACTTTCCTCTAACAACCCCACCTGTCAGTTCACCCTACACAACACCCCACCCTGTCTCCTCCCACCAACACCCCAGCCTTCCTCATCCCCACAACCCAGCCCTTCCCCCCCATATGATTCACACACAAGATGTATGGGGGGACATTGTCGTTTTTCATTGGTAGTAATGTAGTAAAGGAAATTTTGCATTATCCGATGTATTGTTAAGCGATCAGCAATTATGCATTTTAATTAGCTAATTTGCAGTCCTAAGCCGATGTATCACACATTTTGAATGCGCAAAGGAAGATGCCCACCATAATGGGTTTTTGCATGCAGTGAAAATTTTGCAATATCGAAAGAACTGTTTAAAAATATCGTGATTAGCAGATTTTTTGCATATTAATTAGCTCCATTTGCATATGTTTATGTAATTCGGCCCAACGTCCAACTCAGTGGAAAAACACCTTTTAATCCGCCTTTCATTCGACAATTAACATCATCATACGCCTTAGGGAACTCAAGAAAATTGTGATACAAGGGTTAAGGTTAAGTTTGGACTGACATAGGTCAAAGGTCAATTGAGGTCACCAAAATGTCGCAAAGAATCACCAACCATGTCATCACCACCCGGCCGCCTCCTTTGTACAAAGTTACATCATCGTAGCCCTTACGGAACTTGGCATGCAATAATATATAGTACTAAAGGCTGAATAAGATATTTTCCGAGGAGGGTTGTACCCCATTTCAAACCAAATTGGTTTTGCATATTCATTAATGCTTGGTGTCCATCTACTAATCACTTTCTGATTTTACATACAAATATTCATTAATTGCATGTATGTAACAGAAAACTCTGTCCGTAGCCAATGTTTCGTGTTATTATTTATTCTATACCGCTCCTGCTGCCCATTATTGAAAATTGCTGCATCGGATTGGTCAGTTTACCGGCCCATTATTCTGCCAATAATGGGTTTGCGAATGAATTTTCTATTCTATGCAGGTGTTTTCGGTATAGAATAGAAATAAAGGTGTGCGTATTATTTATGGGCTCATAATGTATCCTCGGCCGGGGAAAACATAAAATAATGACTCGGCTGCGCCTCGTCCAATATTTATTTGTTCCGACATCGGACCAACATTATCGCCCATAAGGATTACTGCATCACCCTTTATTCTTAATTAAAATCCCAAGATTAAAGAGAGTTAGCTTGCTCATTTTCGCCATATTAAATTATAATCGGGCGTACCCGATGCCCCAAAACAGCAAAAATGAATACGGAACATACTGGACATACACCAATGAAGTAATTCCTATATAAACACAGGGTATGGACAACACGTGCGAGGCAGTCCATGGCGGGAAAAAAAAGTGGGGAATTGGGAAGCTCCTTCCCGGGGAAAATCTTTGCATCCTCGCGGGAAAGGAGGGGGGGAAGAAAAGAAAAATATAAATGAGGAGGAAGAAATAAAAAAAAAGGATATAAAATTGAATACGGTCGTTTTTTCTCCAAAAATTTAAGGTGCGAAAATAAATATAAATAAATGAATTGCCGAAATGACGCGTTGGGTTCCAATTTCACTGATGATAAAAAAACGGTTCGGGAAATTCCCCAAGCCAGTCTAAGACGGTTGAACTATACTGATCTTTCATGGCTTTTCAGCTCATGACCCACGGTAGTCACGTCAGCCCCTGTAATTCTGATCACAAATTTGCAATACGGTGAATGAAATATTCTAAACTGAGTTCTTAAACATTTTTTTTGTGTTCAAAAAATCACAGAGTGAGCCTGCCGTCGGGGTTTGTGCGTTCGGCCCATTTTGTACAGGCTTTTCAAGCTAAAAATGAGTATTTTTAGCAATAAAAAACACTGATAATTCATTTCGATTTCAAATCTATGTTAGTATTTCTAAAAATGATTTTTTAAAATAATTCTGAATTTATTACGGTGTTTATTTTTGCGTTACTTGCAATTAACATCTGAATGGAAGCTATGTTAACTTTTTGTTGGTTTGATCCATTTAATACATGGGGGCGAGGTAAAGTCACGTTGCTTGGTCCGCTCCCGGCCATATGAACTGAGGTAATGTGTATGTTAAATAATATTTGAAAAAGAGATCTGTACTAGAAAAAAATTACACGGAAAATATGCATAATTATTTTGTCGATTGTGTTTTTTATTCACGGAATTGAAGAGGATCATAAGGGGTTCTGAATGAGTCTGAGAGAGAACTGTACGGTACCCGCATGCGAAATCAGCTTTGTCACAAAAATTTTCCCGAATGCGAAATAATAGGTGGCGGGCCAAGATAGTTGACCTGGGAGGCTGGACCGGGGGGGAGGAGGAAGCAATATCGATCGAACAACACCTTGAGCTTTGTGGAAACGGTGCGAGTGGATGCATTCCAAGCTGGTCTGTCGACGTTGTGTAAGATTGATATCTTTAATTTTTGCGTTCCTTTATTCGTGAACGGAATTCCAAAGTTAAAACTTATAAAGGAATATGGGTCTAGTAATTACTTTTTCCTGATTATATAGTGATGTTTGGGAGTAAAAGTCAGGAAACCATAAACCGTGAGCTGATGATATTTGGTCTTGCCCGAACAACAATATACTGTAAGTGCAAAAAGTCCGAAAGAGAATGAAGCACAAAGGATAAAATTGCGTAACCCTGCTTATATTTGTTTCAAATGATTCAAAATTTAGTTGTGGTGTAAAATGTCAGCTTTTTGATAGGTAGGCTAATCGCACTTGCTGAGATTATTCATGATTGCTCGCTTAACAGAAGTAGTCATATAATAGTTTTATCTCGCACAAATAAACAATGATATGTAACTTATTTGAATTAAAAAAACGAGGAATTAATTTGTCTCTCAATTAAAATTATGTTGGGATTTCTTTTCACAAACTGTTCAAAATGGCTTGGGCAATTTAGCTGTGTGTGTATCATAATCTAGCCAACACGGGGACACGAGGCTGCGTGTGTGAACGGTCACGTGATCCTCAAGGGAAATCCTGGAAAATCCCAATGAGTTGTAAAACATGATATAGCTCAATGGTTTTGTGTAACAGTTGATGTGTTCATGAATACTTTAATTAGCACGATCTCTATGCTAACATTTGATCGTGGGAATCTGTACATGGATCAAAAACTCTGGATATTTTGAGGGCTTCTAATATGAAATTATTGTCATAAAAGTGGCTTATATATATACTGATATAAGAAATAATATACAACACACAAACATTTTGCTTGACAGAGGCAGACTTTATTAGGAACACAGTGGAGAAGTTGCATGGTGAGGCAAGAGAATCTGAGCCAAGGCCGTGGGGATAGGTTAGATCTTACAGACGCTAATCATACAGGCACATTCATAGATAACAGCATCACTCGGGCGCAAGGCCACAATAGGCCGCCAAATCCAAACCACGCCTCCAACGTAACTCAGGGAATGATATCGATAAAACAATTACCGCCCCCTCTCAAATCTCATAATGACGAAGTATCGGCCACACATGCGAATTTTCTACACTGAAAATCAGTCAAGCAACAAAAACACTTCCAAAATGACATTTTACCACACCAAAATTTCAAAATCATTTCCATGAGTTTCACCCATAAGATCACAGCTTGCACAACTGTAATTTTCAGGGCAATAAAGCAAGCCATTAAAAAACAGTGGGCGTTATTTAAACAGCGGGCAAAAATCGGCAAAATTCTTCCACGAGAGGGCAAAGGCTCTATTAATTACATTAATTAGGCCAATAAAAAAACTAACGGATAGCGTTGCACGTACATGGCGCTATTTCCCGGATATTCATATTGGAAAGCTTTTCCAACAGCAGTTGACTTATTATCGGAAACTCTTGATATAATTATTATTAATTACAAAATTCCTTTCGTTGCAACAAAATAGACATTCTCGAGCTTAACTATTCACAGGTATAGTTTACTAGCATATTATCAATGCAACATGTTAAAAATCTCAAATTTTGGAAAAAGGGGGCGCGCTCTTAAAAAATGGCTTTATTGGTTAAGGTCTTCAGTTCAAAGCCTGGTTTGGACTTAATTTGTATAAGGATAATTGAAGTAAAATTTGATTGCCTTTATGTGGACTAATTTGTGTAAGAGAAATTGAAGTAAAATTTGCTTGACAAACCTAAGTGTAATAACAGCAATTAATATTTCCTCTCTCACTACCAATGATGAATGGTATTACATTTGTTCTTAGATATTGTTTTAAGCTTAAGAAGTAAGATCCTAAGAGATCTCCACTCGAGCCATTTTTATGGGCATACATTGAGGGTATTTTCCCCAAGACCATCTTCCAACCATGTGACCAAGGCGTTCCATTAGAACGTGAGAGGGTGAGGGGGCGGCTACTTACCAAGGAAAAATATCGATGGAATTATTGGGGCATACCTGAAAAAAGGGCCACTTTTTTTTTTAAAATAATTCTGTAAAATATCCATTGTACACTGGACATAACATCCCATGTTACATTCCAGACTGCCCCTGATGACATTACCTTACTGTTATCGCTGAAAATGTAGTACATAGACCCCCCACTTCCCCCCCCTACCCCCCTCATCTTACTCCCACACTCTCCACCCCACCCCACCCCCCCCAATGTTATTTAACAAAAATTCAGTACAAAACAGCCTTGCCGACTAAAAGGAAATCTTTTAATGCAGGAAGTTGAAAGAAAGTAAATAAAAAAAAAAATAATGATGGCCTCTTTGCAATGATGCTACCTAGCCACACTCCATTGATTTAAAAAATTATAGCTTTCCTGTGATTCCATTCACTTGACGATTTCACAGGTCCTTTTCAAAGCCTTTTCATTTCAAACTAATACGCAAAAAATGGTTTGATTCCGGCTCTGTTCAATTGACATTAAATAGAGCATTAATTCATAAAGTATTCAGAATTGGTCGGTCGGTTGTAATAGGTTTGCACAGAGCAGCTTATACTTACTTACAAGACAGAATACCTGTTCAGATTATACAATGACCGAAAGGTTGGACAAAAGTGATATCTTTGGACAACTGGCAAATATATACCTGAAGGACCGTACATCCTACTTTTGATCATCATCCCTGCCCATCCCAGCACCCCAAATATCGCTCTTCAAAAACGTACTATCGTTTCACTTTGGGACACTCTGGGGCTTCTAAATGCAATTTGTCCCACTCCCAAATATCTATCAGAAATAGCAGCTACAATTAATTACCTTTGGGCCTGAACAAGCAATATGACCTGAGTATAATCACATATCAAAATAAAATCCCAACACGTAAGTTTGAAATTCAGGGCAATGTAAAAAGGGAATTTTTTTCCTATTTAGTAAGTTCAACCGAATTGGGTTCAGAATTCAGCACCCAATTTTATCAAATCACACATCTTTACAACACCAAAATGTTAAAGTATATTTATTAGACCATGATGGTTTACACACACCAACATATTTAATATATTTATTAAATTGAGCAGCCATTAACCTGTTCTTCATGATGTTTTGGACTATAAAAATGTGTGTATTTAAATACAAACTTCTAAACAGAACATGGCCTAAAATTTCCAGCAAAAAATATTTGTCAGTTCCGTTCACCACTCCCTATATCGTTTATTTCTATTTTATTAAAAATTTTGGGAAAAATTGTTTTGGAAATCAAATCTGGCTAAAAAAAATAGTTGGCTTGACCATGCAAAAGAAGAAAATGGCACAGATAGGAATAGGAGTGCGAGACAAAGGCAAGCAGTCAACATGTTTTGCTCCCACAGAGGTATACTAGAATCCGTGGTTCTCGCCTTTTTGCGCTCCACTATATAAATAATATAAGTGTGGGCCGCTCCATGACCTTGGAACTTGGCACATGACCCTGTGATCCTCAATCAAATGATGAGGGATCCCATGGTGGCCTTATGACAGAAACTTGGTTCCCAAAGAAACTCAACTTTTCAATTGAGGTCAATTTAATAAAAAACCTTAACAATTAGTGGCACCACATACCCACATACACACGCAACAACTGGATTTGCTAGTTCCTGCAGTTAAAGCTGGCGGCCCACAAAAGTAGGAAGAGGAGTGCGAGACAAAGGCAAAGCAGTCAACATGTTTTGGCTCCCAGATAGTGGGGAGCTAGGACCCCGGTCAAACATCATCGTGTACCTCCCACTACAGAAAAAGGTTTTTGACACCTTTGGTAGTAGGATGGACCCTCTAATTCAATGTAGGTAGGGTAGTACGATCAAATTGTGGTTGGTGTCACTTTTCCAATAGGGGCCAATTTCGTTTACACAGGGGTCAAACTTTAGTAAAATGCTACAACATGTTGAACTGTATTGCCATATTGTCCGTCTAGTCATAAGGATTCAAAAGGGTATAGTTGTGCCATCTATGGCAATGGTTTGGAGTTTATAGGGTAAAAATGGATAAACTGTATAAAAAAAGGTCAATTTCTATTTGCACAGGGTCCAAATCGGAAGTGCTCCAATTTTGGTTGAGTGAAATGATTGAGAAATTGCTTAATCTAGCTTAATGAGTCCAAATAAGGAAATCGTTGTACAATCTGCAATGCATAGTACCATGTTATGGGACAAAATAGGTCATAGGTCAAACATACCCAATTGGTTGTTGACCTTCTTGGACCCTTACTCCGTAAGTAAGCATTTAACAGAATACAAACTATACTTTTAGGAGTCCTCTTACCTCAGGCAATAACTTGCAAGAATATTTAAAATATAATCAGATTAACTTTTAATGTTGATCCACTGATAACAAATCAAGATTGACCTTTTTTTACATTTAGCCATTTTACTTATAACTCCAAAAACCAATGGTCGTAGGTGGTTCAAACTATTCATTTTGGAATCCTTATGATTAGATGGACAAGATGGCAAGATTTAACATGATTGGGGGGAGTTTTAAAAGTTTGACCCCTGGATAAAACTTTAAATTGGCACCCTATTGAAACAGTGATACCACAATTTGAGAGTACTACCTACCTTTAAAAAAGCATTGATATAGAGGGTCAATACTAACTACCAAAGGTGTCAAACCTTTTCTGGAGTGGGAGGTAAACGAACTCCTTAAATAAGGCCCCTATCCATATTCTGCTCCTCCTCTAAGAGTTATAAAAAGTAGGAAAGGGAAGGAAGAAATGGGAAAGAAAAAAAGGACGAAAAGGAAAGAAAGAAGATGCTATGAATGGAAACTGGATGGTCAAGTCAAGTGTGAGGAGACTTTGTGCCTGCTGGCTACCATTGTAAAATGTCGGCAATTTGGTTCAATCCTGGTGACTATTTCTTTCAGAAAGAATCTTTTTTAAAAGGAGCCACTTTGTGACCCTAGCACATTTATTTTTGTTTATGATCACTAGAGGTCTCAAAAAAGGTTTTTCCAAAATTCAGTGATTTGATGTTAGTTGTAGCGTATCATGCTACTGACCTAACACAAAAAAGCCGGTTATAAACGTTCAGAAAAAAACCGTTAGGGGCAATGAGCGGGGAACTAAGATTCCGTTGGCAGTAAAGGAAACTAGATAACATACCTGGAATCTCCGGGGTTGTGTTTGCGCAATTGTGACAAGTTGCACCAATTTAGCGTAAATTTGGGATCGTTTATGCACAACATAACAGACGATAATTGTCGAATTCAACTACCTGTACGATAAGAAAGTCACGTTTTCAAAGGGAAGCACCGCATAGCGTAACATAATACCCAGGGGGGCGGGGGCGGGCAGGGCAGGATAACGTCATTTT
>JAMKCH010054637.1:0-51448 GCA_023653785.1 Ophioderma brevispina | reverse complement strand
AAGGGACATGCTTCGGTACTAGCCAATCACGGAAGGCACTGGTTTCCACTAGTTGGCACATTAAGTATAAACATTTTTTTTAAATTTCGTCTCTGGTCCTGAGTACAGAAGAAAGACCACAGGACCAACTCACAAGTTGCAGTAGTTTACAGAATGTCAAAGCAAGACACACCTGTGGTTGACATGATAGGCAAGCATTTCACAAACCTATAAGAGTGATGGATAAATAACAAACAATAAAAAAGAACAAGAACAGGAAAAAAAAGGAGATGAAAAAAAAACGAAAAACCTAACGAACTGGAACATACACACAACACATACAGACAGACATTTGCACCTCGCAATCTCCCCCTCTGCTTTTCAATCGGGGATAAGCATTTTTCAACATGACTTGAATAACCCAATGATCCCAACAAAATTTACTTATATTTACACCTAAATGACCTTGATTCATTCTTAGAACATCTATAGACTCACCCTTCTCAAGACTTTGTAGATACATAACTTTTAAGGAGTTTTAAACAACAAACCCCATACAGTGCCCTTGACCTCAATGTTCTTAAAAATTGTTCACCCCACCCAAGGGTCAGTGAGTCTAGGTTCATTAAAATACCACCAAGGCATGAGCAAACGGATGTAACCACAAATATCACCACGATGTACTCAACAGATCACATTTTGGCCAAGTTAAGTAACCAACTACAGGTCTTTGGGTATACACACAAAACATCCCCTATAGACACCACACAACACATCACATTTACAACTACCACACACATAAATACGCTCTCTAGCTCTCTCTCAAATATACACAGCCTCACACACACTTGTATTGTTAATGATACTATTCTAAATTTGGCTATGAATCACGAAACCAATAAACATCAAGCTACATTGAATAATTATTAAAATTATTATTCTGAATGATTGATAGGTAATCATTATAGGGAGGTTCAATACCCGGACCCATCTGACACATTTTTGTGACACAATGAATCAGAAACTAAGGGTTTATTGTCATGAATATATTGGCACATATATAATGAAAAATATACCTAAATAAAACTTACCAGTTGGTTTTCTGGCCATTGGAGTATTCCCTTGTGAAAAATCCAAACTTTATTCGACAAATGTACAGGGCAACTGTACACAGGGCGGATCCAGGGGGGGTGCCGGGGGGGCCTTGGCACCCCCCCCCCCCCGGCCGCCGGATTGTTTTTGGACGGAATGTGATTCTGCTTCATTTAGTTTATTCCGCTCCATTTGACATCTGATGACCTCACTTCCTTCGTTTTTAAAATTGAGTCGGTTGACATAAGATTGCAAATTGCCTTCCCTAAGTTCCCATCCCCCAAAAAAACAACACGAGCTGCAATAAGTCTGAGATCGAATTTCCCGGAGACTTGAAGATTACGAGCTGTCTTTCAGGTTCTGTCGACTGCAACAAATTTGCTATTGTATTTAGGGAGGAGACATTGACTTCAAGGGGGAGGGTGGAAGTTCTAAAAAAAAAAATCAACCCACCTATGAGCAAAAAACCTTTCCCGCGTTCATAAAAAAAACAAAAAAACTTACCCGCACTTATAATAGTGTTTGAAAAAAAAAACTGTGGAAACACAGAAAGTGCCCTGTGGAACAAAGAAAAAAAACTGCCGCCTGTTATTACGTTAATGGTTTGAAAAAATACTCTATAACCATAAAATTTCAAATTTTCCGCGCTACGCTGAGGTTGTTAAAAGGTAATACGATGATTTAAAGGGTTGGCTTTCCTGGTTTGAGAAGTAGAAGTTACGACAAATTTGTCACCCGGGGGGGGGGGCGGGGGGGTTAATCAGTGGAAAAGGGTAGGTACATAGGTGCCGCCGTTATGGGTCACCTTACTATAAAATGGGTCGTTTTTCCCACCATGAAATATAGGTCATTTTTTGAGGTCATTTCTTCCTAGATAAATGTGTCCATTTTTCATTTTGTTGCAAATACTATGAAAATGGGTCAATTTTTTTTCTGATTTCCGTAAAATCCACAATGAAAATGGTTTGATTTTTCCGATTTTCGGAAAAAAGTTACTATGAAATGGCCGATTTGCTAAGATTACTATGAAAATGGTCGAAATTTCAAAGCCAACTATAGAAATGGGTCGAAAATTTCGAACCAACTATAGAAATGGTCATATTTTTGAACAATTTGGTCCCTATAGTAAAAATGGGTCGAGTTTTTTTACTCGGCGGACGCACATCCGTACCAATGGGTAGAGTAACCCCCGGATTTGTCATTACATTGAACGGTGACGGACCATTCTTGTACTCCTTTTAAGCATGCATGAAACGGCCCCGTGCACCAACCTTGACGTGTATCGCAAGCCATAAAGGCTGAACGTAATTGTGCACGCGTGCCGAGAAAGTAGCAGCGGTTGCGACATTTCGGCAACGTCGTTGCGACGTTCGACCAATCAAAATCATGATTTTCTGTGACGTATTTCAAAAAATAGACCACAACGCGTTGTTATAGATACTTTGCAACGCGTTGCAAACCTTCACAACGCGTGCGAGCTTCACAACGCGATGCAAGCTTAACAACGCGTTGTAAGGGTCCACAAGATATAAGGTCATAACGTATTGCCGCACGAGTTGTGACATTTCGGCAACGCGTTGCGACATGTCGGCAACGCGTGCCGCGTTGTGAAGTTTACAACGTGGTGTGACGCTCGCAACGCGTTGTGAAGGCTTGCAACCGCGTTGTGAAGGCCATAAAGGGTCATAACGGATTGCCGCAAGCGTTGTGGAGCTATTAATTTTACTTTTTAAAATGCTGATCATACCTATATAGAGCACTTTTTTTTGAAAAAAATATACACAGTAGAGTGAACCACTATCAAGTTGTTTCTATCGAATTGCATGGAAAATGTGTTTTGGAAAGCGAATATTGCAAGGGTTCCGCGCTTTGCACGGGAGGGGGTATCCCCTCACCAACCCCCAGAAAGCTTGATTACATCTCTGCCCTGAACTTTATGCTTAATTTAAACAAAACTTAACCCATCAACATATTTTACTTCTTAAAAATGGCTATATATATCTATAATTTAATTGAACCACTTATAAATTTCAAGTTGTTTCTATCAAAGGCATGGGGAAAATTGTGTTTTGGAACGTAAATATGCAAGGGTCTGCGCTTCGGTGGAGGGGGAGACCCCCTCCCCGCCCACCCACCCCCCAGGAAGCTCTATACGAACTCCCATGAAAAACTTTAGGAAATTCAAAACAAACTTTTTAACCCATCAAAACTATATTCACTTTTAAACATTTGCAATTATCCCTATAAATTTAAATGAACCACTTATAAATTTCACATTGTTTCTGTAAATTGCATGGGAAAATGTGTTTTGAAAGCAACAATGCAAGGGTCTGCGTTGCGCGGGAGGGGACACACCCCTCCCGCACCCACCCCCGCACAGCTTGATACGAACTCTCCGATGAACAATTTTTCTTAATTCAAACAACCTTATCCCATACAAAACTATATTTACTAATTAAAAATGAACATACCTATAAGCATTATAAAGGAACCATTCAGAAATTTCAAATTGTTTTATCTTCAATTTGATTGGGAAATGTGTTTTAGGAAAGTAAGGCTTGCAAAGGTTCTGCACAACCCCCCTCCCTGCAGCACACCCTGCGCGCTATACTTGCAAGGTGCCATGACTATTACCTAAAACACCGGCCTCCCAATATGCAGGGGCCTAACATAAAAAAACATGACCAAATGAGTCAACCCGCCACCAAAAAAAAATACGCCCTCAAGTAGGCAAAAAAAAATCCAGCCTATGACTTGAAGAAAAAAAACCTGCCTCCAAAAGCCAACGAAAAAAAAACTTGCCCTCACCCAAACTTCCAAACCCCCCCCTTGAAGTCTAATGGTGCGTCCCTTACGAGAGCCGATAGAGCTTCTCGATCATTTGATCCCTTGCTACATAATTCTTTATCTTACACTTTGCTTGACCTTCTCGTCGTTCAAACTTCACCGTGCTCGGAGTTGAACTGTTTACTCCATTAATTGTGATATAAACTTTTATATACACATAAACTATTTCTGTCATTTGATTGTGGATACTATATTCACATGCAAAAATATTTTTAAAAGGGGACTTTCCCCAAAATTTCACAGAAGAAAAAGTTCCCATAAAACGCACTATTTCCCCCATCACAGGAATAGTTCAGTTTTATGGGAACTTTTTTCCCTGCATTGGTATCTTGGACTAGCCTTGAGTTTCGGTGGCAGCTGAACTCGACGAGACTTGGCAAGTTTTCAAATGACAGAAAATTTTTTATTTTACATAAAACAATATTGAACTGCTCTATATGACTGGAAATGGTGCAAATACCCTCCCTCGTGACTGAGACCGTGGGCCTACTATTTTCCCTCGACCTTCGTCTCGGGAAATAGTAGCCACGGTCTCCAGTCACCTCGGGTCAGTTATTTCGCACCGTTTACCTCATGAGCAGTCAATATTTGTATAGATACGCTAAGTCTGATCAATTGTCATGAAACAATGAACTCTTTCCAGCGCACTTAGAATATAAGTGATATGAATATTTCCCCTCAACTTAACAGTGGGACAAGTTTGATTGCCATGATAAAAATGAAGAGCTTGAACCAGCGCTTCGCGCGGCAAAGAAAAAAAAAAAAAACAAAAGGGACCTATAGAACCGCCTCCCGCACCCCCCCGCTCCGCTGCGCGGCGCCGTGGCTGCTACGCATTCCATTAGCATCCCAGCAAAAGTAAAACTTTATCTTGGCATCCCCCCCCCTCGTGTGAGGTCTTGAGCCCCCCTGACTGTACCGCAATCCATGGAAGCTACCATGTTTATTCCCTGTGGTATATTTACAAACGCCGCATGCAATACCGAAACAGAAGCCAGCGAAAATATATCCATACACGCAGATATAACGTGCAAGGTTGCCACAAGCCTCATCCTTGTGAACTTCGTACAGCACAACAAATGATAGGGCGAAGTTGTTTTAGAATTTTTTATGCAAAAAAAACACACTTTTTAAAACCTCAGTGATTTGAGAAAAATGTTAAGAGGGGTGTTTTAGATATCATTTTGTGACTAACAATGTTTTAGTTGGCCTAATTACTAACAATCCATGAAAACGTGGACATTTTTTTAGAGACATGCCATCCCATACGCGCAAATACAATGAGCTCACTAAATTGGCTTGATTCTGTAGTCTGTAATGTCGCTTATCCACATTTCAATGGGAACAATTTTGTATAAATGACCGGCTCTTATCCACCTGCTTGGGCTCTTTTTGGATGACCAATATGGCCATCAGTGCTTTAATTACGAAGCCCAGGTTTCCACGCCATCAGTGCTTCAACTACGAAGCCCAGGTTTCCAATCCATTGTATAGAGATCAGTGTTCGAAACCCACTAATGCGCGGTTCAGCAATCTACGTACTTTTCAATGTACCGAGTAGCGCTTCTTTGTATGATGTAGGGTTTCCTAATTTTACTTTAAAAACTATATTTCTCAAGAATCCCAGGCTCATTTTATAAAAATTAGGCACAAATGTATGCCATTTTTGATAAATTTAAATATTTTAAAGGAAAATGTTAAATTAAAGCTGTTTTTAATTTCAATGTCAAAAGTAAACGCGATAGTCTTTCATACAGGCCAGAACTTGACTAACCACCGATCATCTTTCAATTGGTGTGAAAAACTAAACATGGCTTGTGGCAAAACGATAGTGTAAATAATAGACGTGGCGGCTTCCTTAAATTGTCTACTGCTACGAAAGTTAAGCGTGAAAATGGCATTTTCTTCACAAGGAATACTCCAATGACCATGCAAACCATCTGGTACGTCATATTTAGGGATATTTCATTATATATGTGCCGATAGATTCATACCAATAAATCCCTTTAACAGAAGGGTTTCTGAATTCATTAGTGTTTCAGAAAAAGTGTGTCAGATGGGTCAGGTTATGGAAACTCCCATCAATATATGGCCTATCCCCAAGGTGTAATGGAATAAAAGAACATATAATGACATCGTGTATATCTTATTTCTCTCTTAACCAGGGCAATTGACACTGGTAAATTTTTTAAAATGATTGACAGTAAAAAGAGGATAAGTGATATTGTTATACCCAACACAAAGAAAGCCAATATATTGAAAAATTGTGGACCTTTCATAAATTATAGTTTCATACACGAATCCGACAACAAGTGGATACTTACGGAGCAAGACCTGGGACAGTCTTATAGAAATTTATATGGCCTTCATAACAAACTGCATTTACACACTGATTTCACTCTAAATGCTATGTCCATATTGAACTGTGACAAGACTACTACATTTACTAAACATTTGGCCGACATCTTAAATATAACTTTAGTGTTCTCATTCCGTATACCCAAGGCTGATGCATAAAAGCTAGCGTGCACTAGTATGCTCCTTTTGAGAATCTGTTTTTGTGAGAAAATCAGACTACTACTAGACTTCGCTTTGATTAATCTAGTAATTGACAAAACAATTTCGTTGTGCATCTTTGTTCCCAAAATGGAAAATACAACCGAGTCTGCAAGACTTGATCAAACGTCACAAACATTTGCAGCTTTGAACGGAACGATACTGTTGCTCGCAGTCCCTGCCACATTTGGTACAAATATTATGGCATTGTTGATTCTACCACAAACTCAAGCCATACCAAAAAACACCAGGTTGTTTGTAACCTCTACGGCAGTAGCTAACCTTGGAATAGGTCTTACATACGTGCTTGGGATCTACCCATTCTTTGCAGGCTTCTACCCGTATGGATCTACTATGTGTCAGTTTGCAACAGCCTTTTCCTTAATGACGTGCTTCTTTGTTGTCATGAATTCACTGCTTGCTCTTAACATCGAACGGTATATAGCAATTGTGAAGCCGCTGAAGTATCCAGTGATTGTGACAGCGCAGAGGATACGGCGTGTCGGAGGGATCATCTGGGGGATGGCCATTCTTGCTGGAGTATTGAA
Source organism: Ophioderma brevispina (assembly GCA_023653785.1). Taxonomy (NCBI): domain Eukaryota; kingdom Metazoa; phylum Echinodermata; class Ophiuroidea; order Amphilepidida; family Ophiodermatidae; genus Ophioderma; species Ophioderma brevispina. The sequence goes on along the minus strand of JAMKCH010054637.1, from coordinate 44,426 downwards.
CTATGTGTGGGGTCCACCCTCACATTTCAGACCACACCTGGGACTGTGCATACAAGACTTTACAACAATTGGCCCCCTACTCAACCTTGGCATTGGTATCCCTTTTGTCATACCATCCTTGCTGATGATATTTGTCTATATTCATCTCTTACACATTACCCATTCTCAAATCACAGCTATTCGACAGAGACAACAGATCATCGCCGATCAGGTCAGAGGTTATAGGTCACACTACCTTTGGGTTGAGATACGGAATATTGTAACCTTTCTGGCAATCACTTTGGTTCATTTTCTTATTTGGCTACCTTACATAATCACCAACGTACTGTACAGCTATAGGAAGACACGCATGCCCCTAATGGTTGAATTCATCAGCTTTTGGGTAGTTTTTGTAAATTCATGGTTGGATGTTGCAATTTTAATGGGCACAAATGCCAAATGTCGAGAGGAAATGTGGTATCTCTTCACTGGCAAATGGCCTCCAAGGGCAGGAGCAAGGAATGTACCTATCCTTGCACAGTAGTCACAAGATCATTTAAGAGTTCATTGAAAACACATTTATATCTAGTGTAATTGGTCTTTGTTACTTTTCCTTTTACTTTTTTTTTTAATTGAACCAGAATGCCTAGAATTAATCACAAAATTGTAAAGAGTTTAAATTGGGCAAAAAGAGCTAAAATTGGGCTGAAAATACATGGAAATGCATAAATTTGGGCAACAAGATAATTTTATAACTTTAAGGGTTTTAACCTTAATATTCTCATGTTCAAATATTTTAAATTGCAGCAACAAGTTTTGACAGGGACATAAATCCGCATCAACCTCATGAACAAAATCCTACACGAGTAGTAGTAGTAAAAAATGTTTAAATCCGGTTTAGTCCCTGCTAACAGGGGTGGCCGGATTCACCTCACATTTACTGCTGTGTGAGGATTTATTGGCGGAAAAGATAATTGACCGGATGCCCTTCCTGACGTCAATTTGCTGAATGGCCGCCATTAGCTCTCCAGAACCGACGCCCTTGTAGGTAGATTTTTTACTTCTACCAGGGTAACCAGCCACCCTCCTCATCGGATTTCCTTATAATTCATGATGGGGGTGACAGTTTAGCTGCCGACAACCCGGCCATGGGACAGGTAGTACTGGTTACCAGGATACCAGTAGCAGGCTCTCAAAGAAACCTGCAAGAGTAACCTTACCTTTTGTGCAAAGTCAATAGGATCTCTTGCTTCTGGCCCAAAGAATTCCACCAGTGCATTGAGAACAGCTGCTTTGCACTCTTCCTCCTGTAATTAAATAATAATGAAGAATTCATTTTAGTAAAGTTAGTCAAACAAAACTAGAATTTTGCGGTTCTCGGCTTTCGCGCTCGCTATATTCAAAGAATATATGATATAAGCTGTGGGCCGCTCCATGACCTTTGACCTTGGCACATGACCTTTGACCTCATCAACATATGAGGGATCCCTTGGTGCACAAGTTTGGTTCGAATTGAACTTCAACTTTTCATTTGAGGTCAATTTTACATTTTTTAGCCTATTTTTCAAGTTGACCTCACATGACCTTTGACATTGACACATGACTTTTGACTTCATCAACATATGAGGAATCCTGTGGTGCACCTATGACACAAGTTTGGTTCCAATTGAACTTCAACGTTTCAATTGAGGTCAATTTAAAAAAACAACTTAACATTTTAGTGACACACCCTTACATACATCCACACATCCACACGCACAACAGATTGCTAAGTGGTCCTCCAGCTATAGCTGGCGGCCCACAATGATAGAAAACATGCCAGCTGATGCCAAATTTAATATATGAGGTGATGGTCACATTTGGGTATTCATTATGAAAAAAAGACCAACAGCATCTGCTCAATGTTGCTTTGTGACAGCTTAAGTATGTTTCAAGTTTCACTCCACTTCATTACTAACTTCCAAAATTTTAAGTGACATTGTGGGGTCAACAGTGACATCTGAGACAAATAGAGCAATACAGCTGTTTTTATTATTTAAACTTGTTTCATGTTTGACCCTATCTGAACCTATATGACCCTATTACTGCAGTTGACAAAAAGGGTCACCACTGACTTTACTGACACAAGATTTTTTGAGGATACAAATTCCTCTCAAATTGCACTGAATTGGTTGTAGACCACCTACTAAGAAGGTTTTGAAAGTGTATTGGACAAACAAGTACAAAAGAAAACCGCAAACCCTTTTTTGAACTTTATGCTATCGTAATCGTCCCTATAGAAAACCATGTTTTGAATTTCTGCCGTGCACGACAGAGATTATTAAATCATCTTCTTACATAAAGACTGCGTATTCGGCTTATTCATTTCAGGTGGGAAATAATACATTAGTAAGCATTCCATATATGCAAAAAAACAGTGCTCGACAAAAACTGGGGGTGCGTCTTTCTGGAAATGTCCTCATGTCTCTTTAAAGGTCCACAGCCCAATCAATAATAGCCTTGTCCCAGAAGTTACCATAAGTGGTCAAAAGTTTGGTATCTGAAGAAAGCTACTTGGTCAACCAATATTAATGACCAGAAATACTTTGGGTTGTCTTTCAGTGATGAACGAACATCATCCAAGTAATCAGCTCTCCTTTGTTTGATGAGGGATTTGGCTGCTTGCGAAGGCTACACAATTTATCGTTAAAGATATTGTTTCCGTTTTTTGTTTAAATTCAATCCCTGCATGTTCCTTTTCTTTACTAAGTTCATAATATCAGAGTCAATCCACGGAGCAGAATTTTACCCTTGCAATGTACAGTGGGAATAAAACTATTAACAATATTGACAAAGACAGAGTGCCAGTTATTCCACATGGCATCGATAGACCATGAGTGATTAGCAAGAGCATTTTTAAACTTTCCCAATCGGCATGTTTAAAATTGTAGATTACATGTTTTGGTTGTCTCAGTGGCGGATCCAGAATCGGAAAAACATGGGCGCAAAGGAGTTAAAAATTGTGTGTTGTCAACCAACACGTTGAACTAGTACACATAACTCTTCACACATGTATTTAGCTAGGAATTTTGTATACTGGTCCACTTGATTAATTAGAACCACAAATACATTGACCAATACTTGATCGGTCAAAATTCACTGTCACTGGCAGTTGAACTTCAGTCAGTCACACTGTTGCAATTTTGTCTGTAACATAACTCATCTAGGGTTGTTCTCACCAAATCACTAAATGGTGTCATTACAGACTGCCAATATCTTAAAGGACACAATGGCAAAACTGAAATTTCTGCATGTTTGCAATTGTTGTGTACTAGCCTACATCTGCAGTAAATATGCCAGTAATGAAGAAAATTTTGTATTTTCGTGACTGTTAATTCAATCGAGTGCTTCTAATGGTAAAACTAAAGGTTCCTTGAGATACTCCATGGTAGGGCATGTACTAAAGGTTCCTTGAAATACTTATTGGTAGGGCGTGTGCCACCTTAGCAATATTTGGTTTATTTTGACCTGTGACCCTTTAATGAATCTAATCTATGAATTTGCACCCTAGGCCTAGAGAAAATATTGGCTACGATTTAAAATAAGGCTAAAAATCCAGGTAAGTGTAAAATATATTACTACATCCATTACATGTAATTTTGTACTTTTTGATGGGTAAATATACTACAGTTTAGTTTGAGTCTTCTCATGTAATTCTTCAACAAACCGAGAATAATATCCATTGTAAGAAACCAAAAAAAAAAACATGTCAAAACATGTGGAAATCGCCTTGTGTCCCTCACCTGTAACAAGTAAAAACTTCTTGCTCATTATGCGTGACATGCTTCCTGTGCCCCAGTTCACCGTGGTCAGTTACTGCTTGCTTCTGAAAAAGAAACATGACTACACCATATAACAACTTACACACTGTAACCCTCATTCCCTGCCATTGGCATAGAAGCCTACAAGAGCTGGGTTACCATTGGGAGTTGAAGCCGTAGATGAGCTGCAGCGGACCCGTGGTGCATCCTGGGAGTACTGGTGGACCTCCTGTGCTTACTAGCTCTCCTGAATAACCCGTTCTCCTCGCCAAAATTCCTACAAATATCGAGTGAAGTGAAATTATCACAAGTGTGGTTAAAATACAGCAAGTAACTTGTGTGATCCCCCTGGCACGATGCAGTAGGAAGATTACCTCAGATGACCTTTGACCTTTGTCCCATGCCCTTTTACATCATCCATCTGAATGAACCCTACTGACACCTTAACCACAAATTTGGCTTAAAGGCACTATCAGTGAATTTGCTAAACAATAAATGAAAAAATCGCAAATCATATTTTTACATGGTCTGTCCCAAGTACAGGTACCCCACCTAACCTGCACATGATACGCCATAAGCTGCCTAATAAGCACAAAATCGGATATTGATTCATATTGTCGACTAACATTAATTAATGAGAGTCATATCTTTTGAACAATGCCGTTTTCTTCCTCTTCTGGCAATTGTTTGCAGAACTTATGAGAATTCTAACAACTTATCCTTTTAAGCTATTCCTGCACATGTCAAATATTTTGACTCTTTCAGGTGAATCACTGATAGTGTCTTTAAATCAGACTTCCAACTTTTCGAAGATGACTGAAAAACAGAACCTAACAAACTGAACACACTACTACATATATACTACTACATACATACATATATATTTTATTATAATAGCTATATACCACTATATAATATATATATACAACTATATATATATATCTACATAACATATATATATATATAAACCTACATATATATAAATAGATAACTACATATCTATATATTATATATAGATATATAGTCATATATATATATATATATATTATATATAACCCTTATCGCACCTTTGGGAGAACACTGATCTTTGTTATGTCCTAATGACTACGTTAGGAGACATTTACTGTCTCCCTAACTTTCCTTTAGAATGCGTTATTCTCGTCAAAGGATATGACTATTAAGATTTATGCAAATGAGGTAATCCACTAGAATAACAAGATATGAATATTAATTATTTAAATACTATAAGAGCTCATTATAAGCTCATGATTAATTCCTGTCTCCCTAATAATACCATTTTAGATTTATATATATATATATACACATGAGACATGCGTGCCTCGCAATCCCCCCTTATGCTTTTGCACAACCCCCTTTATTTGTGCTTCTTTTCAAGCTAGGGGATAAAATCTATGCGCCCTTTAGTAGGTTTCATTAAAGCAAAACATTTTTAACATCATCAATGTTCTTTGTTATTTTGATGTTTTTCATAGCTTCGAATTTTTGCCCTTCTCAATTTGTACAATTCCCACCTTTAGACTAAGTAGATCAATCATGTCACATATACTTCCAGTGGTCCCAACTTGTCGTCCGAATATGTGGTCAAAGAAATAATTTTACCACCATTTAATGACCCAAGTGAACCCCTTAATGACCGTTGCCTCATTTGTTACTCCACATAAGACGCCCTCTTCTCAAAGTACAAAGTATACTACAAGCAAACCATCAAGTATGAACTAGATCCATCACTGTACTAAAAGTTATAGTTGTAAAAAGTCCAAACAAAAGGTGTACGATTGACACACACACCCAACCAACACACATCAGAACACACAAATCATGCTGACATAAAGGTCTTCCGATTGCATCGTGTGACCTTAAAATCCCTCTGCCTGTTTTTATAGCATACTTTCGAACTGCACTCAGGACAAGTTTTGTCTAATTTCATATGTCCTGCTCATATTGTTGTGATTATGTTTCTTTTGGCCTGGACATACCATTGACATTTTGTATCATTCATTGTTAGTTAAACCAAAGTTTTAAATCCGGTTTTGGTTCGCATTAACAGGGGTGGCCGGATACACCCTCACACTAACAATACTGCTGTGTGAGGATTTATTGCAGACAAAAGATATGAACCGATGCCTTTCCTACTCAATCCACAGTTTTTGGCGGTGGCCTAGCCTTTCGGCAATCATGCCCATCATGCAAGGCAGCATATGCTGGATGGCCGCCATTAGCTCTCCAGAGCTGCCGCCCTTGTAGGTAGATCTTCTTTTTCCGTCTACTACGGTAACCAGCTACCCTCATCAGATTTCCTTAGAAATCCGACGGGGTGACGGTTTAGCCGCCGACAACTCGGCCCTGGGACAGGTAGTAACTGGTTACCAAGATACCAGTAGCAGGCCCGCAAAAGGAAATTTAACCTGACCTGACTTTTGCAATGGATCCATTGCAATGGATCAATCAAGATTAATGGCAGTTCTTTACAGATGACCTGAGTCAGAATGACATGAGATTGAACATTTCTCCCAAGTTGAAACTTCTTCTCCCCACACTTGTGTGTGTGCATGCCTGTGAAGATTACTGCCATGCTGTCATTGTGTTTGATGATTTGGAATGTCAATGGATAAGTCCATACAAGAAGTTGTGGATATTTACAAAGTATGACCAGGAGTATAATACTTTTCCAATGTTGCATGGATAATTGTTGAAGTATTAATGGGCAATCAACTAATTAACTTTACAAGAATTTATGAGTTATACACAATGGAATAGATCATGGCTGCAACCTTAAGACAATACCATTCCTTAATTTGAATTAAGCAATCCATAGTTTTAGTAACACTGCAAAAGGAAGGAAACCACGACATACCTTCTTGTAAGTGATAATGAACTTGAAGAGATGTCCAACGGGTGAATGTAACGCCAGACTTGCCCTGGCCACGGGTTGTGTAGGCACATATTCCATGTCAACTGATCAGAAAAAAACTGTGTTACTTCTAAGTTATGGTGAATAGAGTTGAATGTCTTCCCATATAAGGTTTTACATGGCTATATCAACACAAATGACTTGTTTCATATAAAGTATCTATCCCTTCCCAATAATAAAAGTCTGTTACTAATCCATACGAGACAAGACTTTTTCAGATGAACTCTTTCAAACTCAGCCTTTGAATGTTTTTATTCCTTTGATAGTCCTCTACATTTTTGTTAAGATTGAGTTCAAGTGAAAAGATACCACCACATAACTTTAAGCAATTGCTCACCTATGCAAGCAAACCATTTTCACAAGAGACAGTTTTAGAAAACATGGTTAGTTTCATTTTTAAAAATAGATATTGTGGGTGCTACTTCATATTGCGAGTGAGCAATATTTTTGCACGGAGGAATTCAAATCTGTGGGGAAAATACACAAGGTGATTCCATGTTCAACTGGAAAATCATAACTTCCGCCAGCAACTGGACCATCAAATATGGTGTTTAGTCGCCGTCACAATTCCATTTCTGAAATAGACAGTCTACATACCGTGCGAGAGTTGTGAGTGTAATGCGAATCTAGTATTCTTGTGTCATGGTTTCTGTCTGGCGGGAAGGGAATGCTGGGTAGTCTTGACGCACAGAAAAGGAATTATGGCAGAGTAGTAGGCTGATTTTATTTACATCATTGTTTCCTACAAGAGAAGATATCAGTAGCGTGAGATTTCAATCCAGGTAGTCAGATTGAATCGTTAGAGATCAAACATTCTTAAAATGCAAGTTTGTGACGTAGACTTGTTACCTAGCCATGTTTCATTTCTAACGATTCACAAAGTCCCGTATTTAAAAACATCCATTGGAAGCAATGCATTGTGGGAGCTACTGTATCTTCTCTTGGTGTTAACAAGCTCGTGTGAAGATATTATTGTGTGAGATTGCTGACGTTCTACAATTGCTTGCTTATGTCTGTTGATTGCGATAGGTTTATAAGGTACTCTAATAGAGGTGTTCGATTTCACTATTAGTGGCTTCCACAAAAAAAGATACTCATAATTGTAGCAAAATAGCCATTAAAATTTATCGATGTGTGGGTCTACATTTGGTAAGCTACTTTGAAATATTCTGCTCATCCTGCATGTATGTTATTCCCCTGAAAGCCTTCTAAAAAATGGATTTAGTATTTGTTATAATGATAAGGGCCACTACAGAATATGGCCTATATCCCAAATTGACGTTAAAAAAAATTGCATAATCCCCCTGTCAAGGAGCAAAATATGCAAATAGCTCATTAACATATGCAATAGTGATGACACAGTGCATTGGTATTACTTGCATGCACCACTACCAACATACCCAAGTTTCATATAAAATTGGATCAAACCTGAGTCCAATGCACAAATGTAATGGCTTGAAGTTCATGAGTTTGAAAAAAGCGAAGCTGAGTCTGATACTTTTCATATTCAATTCCCGTATCACAAAGTAGTATTAATTATGACCAACAAGGCCAAACATTACCAGAACAATGCGGGGGGCAGGCATTTTAGAATATCGGCATCATTTTTAAACTCTTTCCCGTTGCTGTCGTCACTGTACCCACATCTTCATTGATTGGTCAATTATGTCACAGGTTCCCAATAGCACCATTTCCTTCCTACTTGTCCCTCAAGATTCTCACACATTTTGCATTAGCTCCACCCTGTTATGAGGTGACATTATTCATAAACGACCGTTAAACATGAATCGTGCAATATTAAGTCATGTTTAAAGAAAAGCTGGTGTGTGTGTACTTGCCTGTACGTGTTTGTTTGTGTGTATATATATGTGCGTTCTTGCATGACACATACATTCGAGGACCTAACACAAAAAAATTCTTTCAAATAAAGGTCCTCGGAAGTAGGCCAATGGGATTTATTCCATGTTTGGCTTTACAACAGGACACGGTTCCTTTTTAAGTCCTCGGAAGTATGGGTCATATAAAAATGAAAAAAAATACGTATGCATGTATGTGTGTGTGTGTGTGTGTGTGCGCGCATGCATGCATGCATGAATGCATGTGTGCATGTGTGCAGGCACAAAGTGGGCAGGTGCGTAAATTGCAAGTTCTTATTATATCAAATATTGAACAGGACTTTTGGCAATTTACACTGGTACTGAAAACGTCTGAATTTGGGCAATTGGTCTGAATTTTAGTCACTACAACAATGAGGAAAAGTATCTATTGTTACTCCACAATTTCAGACAAATTCAGAACAAAAATCAGACACCAATCAAGGACACTTGCAACCAAAATCTGCATTGTATGAAAAGCATCAACTGACTCAACGGGATTATAGATTTGGGGTTCGGACCATAGGACAAGTAGATTACAATACTTGAGTTTTGTGTAATATAATAGCGGGGGGGGGGGGATTTTTTAATTTTATTATTTTGTTTATCATTGGCTCTTGGTAATTTATTGATTTTGTTCGGGGTGGCAAAGCAATAACTTAAGAGTGGGCAAAAGTGTCTGAATGTAGGTCTGAATATAAGCTTAATTCCCCAGCATGACAGCCTTTCCAGATTTCACCACCTTTTGCTAAATTCAGACAAATTTCAGTACCAGTGGTAGCCCATGATATACAATTATTAACTGTTTGTGATTAAAATGGTTGATATATGACCACAATCTTAAAGATGGATTGTTCCATTTCTCGTGCAGGTAAGTAAGAAATAAGGACCAATTTTTCTTTCACCGAATGGTTATATTTCAAACATTATACAAAATTCAAAGCAGTTAATATTTGTTTCATATGAATCCTACATATTTTCTATTATTATTTTTTAACTCTTTGCCAATACAACACTGAGCATTTTGCTATTTATGCAGCCAACCCATAACCAAAATTGGCAATTTCAGATTAATGCACGTATGCATGCATTCATCAATACATGAAAATATTCCAAACTTTCAGCTCATTGTTAGCATATAACTGTAAAGCAAATACCATCCCAAGTTTCATTGTTTCAGCATTGATAATGAGAGCAACAATATTAATTGGGTATTGACCAATTAACTATCTAGAACTTATGCATGAATAAATTGTTTGATGATAGGCGCTCATGTAAGCTTGAAAAACTCTACAAATCATATCATGTATGAATTGTCTTTATCAGTATGCAAAGCAAAGAGGCCTATTGGTACTGATTAATACCGTAAGGTCTAAAATTGTTTGGGGGTTGGCATAACAGGCAAAAACATACATAAGGTCATTAAAAAGTCTTGTGACAAATATATTTTAAGTAGCCTTGCATGATTGGCTCAAAAAACATAGGAAATAAAGATAGAAGCTCATGTTAAAAAATGTATTGGTCTGGAAAAAAGGAGGAATGGATGTTTACTTTTAATTTTTATTTTAATTGTGTAAAACAGAATTTTGGGGCAAAATTTGATAAGAAATGTTCTTGTTTAGGGGTAATTTTGCTGGTAAGGTGAAACTCATTTATGGGTGTCATGAAAAATGTTGGTCATGTGTACAATATACTTGAAGGTGGGATGTGCATGTGTGTGTACGCATGTGTGTGTGAGGGTGCATGTGAGGGTGTTTGTGTGTGTGGGCACGCATGTGTGTATGCATGCATGTGTGTGTGTGCATAGATGCCTGTGTATTTATGTGTGTGTATTTGTGTGCACATTGTGCATGATCCAATCATAAATGGTGCTGTGCTATGATGCATTAGCAATGCATTGACAAAGAAATGGTGTACTGCTGAGTAAATATACATAATTATACACAATGAAATATGTTTATGATAGGAGTGAGACTTTGCGCAATGAGCTGGCGGCTTCAAATAAGTAGTGGCTTTTTTGATAGGCATTTGTTCAGCAGAATTAGACCAAGAAAGTATGTAGATAAGCAAGTGTACATGCCATGCACGAGGTGTGTACTTGTACTTGGAATGTGGAATTCTTTTGTTTATGGATCAATAGAACAAAAGAATTCCACAAGTTTTTGTACTAGGAATGTGGAATTCTTTTGTTTGTGGATCAATAGAACAAAAGAATTCCACAAGTGTTTGTACTAGGAATGTGGAATTCTTTTGTTTGTGGATCAATAGAACAAAAGAATTCCACAAGTGTTTGTACTAGGAATGTGGAATTCTTTTGTTAATGGATCAATAGAACAAAAGAATTCCACAAGTGTTTGTACTAGGAATGTGGAATTCTTTTGTTTGTGGATCAATAGAACAAAAGAATTCCACAAGTGCTTGTACTAGGAATGTGGAATTGTTTTGTTTATGGATCAATAGAACAAAAGAATTCCACAAGTGCTTGTACTAGGAATATGGAATTATTTTGTTTGTGGATCAATAGAACAAAAGAATTCCACAAGTGCTTGTACTAGGAATGTGGAATTGTTTTGTTTATGGATCAATAGAACAAAAGAATTCCACAAGTGCTTGTACTAGGAATGTGGAATTATTTTGTTAATGGATCAATAGAACAAAAGAATTCCACAAGTGCTTGTACTAGGAATGTGGAATTGTTTTGTTTGTGGATCAATAGAACAAAAGAATTCCACAAGTGCTTGTACTAGGAATATGGAATTATTTTGTTTGTGGATCAATAGAACAAAAGAATTCCACAAGTGCTTGTACTAGGAATGTGGAATTGTTTTGTTTATGGATCAATAGAACAAAAGAATTCCACAAGTGCTTGTACTAGGAATGTGGAATTGTTTTGTTTATGGATCAATAGAACAAAAGAATTCCACAAGTGCTTGTGCTAAGAATGTGGAATTGTTTTGTTTATGGATCAATAGAACAAAAGAATTCCACAAGTGCTTGTGCTAGGAATATGGAATTCTTTTGTTTATGGATCAATAGAACAAAAGAATTCCACAAGTGCTTGTACTAGGAATGTGGAATTCTTTTGTTTATGGATCAATTGAACAAAAGAGTTTCATGTTTCATGTACATGTACATGTATCATGGCATCTACATCTTGCTCATGTGTTTCGTCCACATGAGCATTGCTTTAAACTGTTCCCCAACTTGCAATTTCTGACAATGTTTACCCTGCAGAGAGGCTGTTCCATTTGAAATCCAGGCCTAATTACATTATACCCATTGCACCTACACTGTATCTTGTGCTTTAATCCGTAGCACCGTATGACACAAAGTAGGTGTGAGGGTATAATGTAATTATGTCAAAATCCACGTGGATGTGGAAGTGTAAGCCAAAGTCATCCAGAGGGGGAGTATGGTTTTCATATGGAATGGCCCAGTGATTAACTACATTTGAAATACACGCCCCGTCTGTGGAACTTAACAACGGTCTTCCACAGACGGGGTGTGAATATCAAATGTGGAAGACTTTGTTCAGTCTTCCCCAGACAGGACATGGATTTTAAATGTGGAAGACTTTCTTAAGTCTTCCATGGTGGAGTGTAAATTCCAAATGGAATAGCCCATAGGTAACAACATTTGAAACGTCTGTGGAAGATTTAGATAAAGTCTTTCACAGGGAAGTATGGGCATCAAATAGAACAGCATAATCGTCCTACAAATCAGTGAGTTTCACACACACACACAACACAGCCTGTTACACACAGCTGTTTGACAGTCTCTTTTATTATGACAAAACGAGAATAAAACAAAAAATATCAACGGCGACACACTTTATTTATACCAGTATCTACATCCTGTGTAAATTTGATGAAAATTCATTGCGGGCAAATATGATTTTTCATAAAAATCTAGTTTTACACGTCTTTCTATGGGAAATAGGCATATAGAGGGCGCTATAACATACAAATTATGACCTTTGTAGGCCTATATGGCAAGATTCCCGCAATGGATTTTTCTGATTTTTGCGGTGGTAATAGCTCTTGCATGTCCCTACTTATATCAGTTGTCAAAATTGTGTCGCCATTGTTTAAAATTGCTCTAAAAATAAAAGAGACAATTTGCATGGGGTCAAACAGCTGTGTACAATTGGTGAAAGTTTCCTCTATGGGATTGGACCAATTTCCGATTCATTCCTTGAAAAGCTAACAAAATTCAATCCACTAATTCAAACTGGAGTTCATTCTTGCTTACTTGCTTGCTTACTTGCTTGCTTAATTCAAACTGGAGTTCATTCTTGCTTACTTGCTTGCTTACTTGCTTGCTTACTTGCTTGCTTGCTTATTTGTGTTCTTCCTTGTTTGTTTGCTTGCTTCTTTGTTTGCTTGCTTCTTTGTTTACTTGCTGGCTGGCCAGAATTTGACTACTGCACCAATATGTTAGAGCATATTCAGTGAAACCATGCTGAGACCTACTATCAATATGGATTCACTTTATTTATGAAGCAACCTAACAGGGATTGTGACACTCTCCCTGTTTGGTTTGGGTTTGATAGGCTGGACCTACTTCAGAAGCCAACTGTCGTACCAAGCAGTCTGACCTGTTGTCTGAGATTTTCTACCAAACCCAAAATAAAAATTAGCATTTTGTTTGATTTTTAAGTTATTAGAGCAGCAAAATTTGTATTCAATTGCATTGAAAGCAACTACGCAAGCCCGTCCACTATACGACAGCCAAGAGGTTAGAAAACATTGCAAATTAAGATAAGATCACATTTTGTACTAAATCTTCACACATTTTTACTAAATAATAAATTTTCTCCATGTTGAACTTTTCTGTAATTTTTACATTTCTACTTAAAGTACTAATGCTAGAACTCCAAAAAAAAAAAAATAATAAAATAAAAAGGTTAGGTTATCATATTGTTTCCAGCATGTGAAACTCTAGTAACATATTTTTAAATGTCTTCCCTTTTTCAGATTTTAAGCTCACACATATGGAATGTTCCATGAAATTTAATCATGAATATGTATGTAGCAAAGCAACATTATCTCTAAGCCCCTGTATATTCCTATACAATATTTTCCATTTGCACAAATGCAGTGCCAATAAAGAAAACAACTGTGCCAATAAAGAAAGAAATGTCTGCTAGCTCCCAGGATATATGTATTTACTGTACCAGATTTTCCCATTTTTGTAAAATACATGCATACATACAAACACAGTTAGATTCCTATCCAAGTACAGGGGGATGGGTGGCGGCACTGTATAATACTTGTAAGCACCCGCGTGAAAGAAAAAGTTTAGGGTCTCAAAATAGCCGATTTAGCAGAAGAAAGGGTGTTTTTTTAGGACTATCCTCGCTTAGGGTACTTGTTAAAATGATCCAACTAGAGGCGATATATTCATTACATATTGAGATAATACAGCGATTTTTCAAACCATTTTTTCAGCCGTATTTTGTGCCATCTTTACGGTTTTCGGAGTCGAGATCTGTACCGTCTGGCAGATAACAGATGAGTAGTGCATCCGTCGATAACTACATCGAGCATTAAAATTGTCGCAAGAAAGAAAATAATTTTAAAACATTACCGTTCGTTTTTCACTTTTGTACTAACTCCAGAATAATTGTCATAATTGAAAGCCCGATTTGATATCAGAGATTCATCATAAAGTCATCTTTATTGCCGATATATCCCTGGATATACACAGACCATCGTCATTTTTCCATTGTATTTCCTTTGCAATGATCGTCATATGCCGCTAACTTCCCCGTTTTTGCGTAACCCAGCCCGGACGAAGAAAGGCGTGTCACCGTGTGTGTCACCACTTGGGCGGGGGTTTGGTGAGCTCACTTCTAATTGGTTACTTTCCCGATTTCGGATTTTGTTATTGGCTATTGCGTTGTTAATTAATTCAGCGGGTCATATAAATATTAGAAAATACTGATAAATGTAATAAAACAATGATAATCAGTAGAAAATGATGCTCAATTATAAATCCACATTTAAAAAATATCATACTTCAATTAAAGCATTGATTTTGTAATCAGCTACTTTGGTCAAAATATAAATAGTCAAAATATAAATGATTTGTAAACAAAAGTTGATACTTTGGATGGTTTCTGGATGGTTCCTAGTGTTTTGGCTTCTTTGGGTTTCAATGGTTGGTGCCCAGATTTTTTTTAGTGGTTTTCGGTGTTTTCAGTTCCTTTCAATTTCAGTGTCTATGAATATTAAGCATTGCCTGAACCCGATTTGGCTATTTTTGGCCAAATGGCCAATAATTATTTTTAAACAAAAATTTTGAGTACTTTGGATGGTTTTCCAGATGATTTCTGGATGGTGCCCGGGGTTTTTTCGGCTCTTTTGTGTATCAATATGATTGCTGGGAGCATTGCCTGGCCTCAATTTAGCTGTTTGGTTTTGGAAATGGTCAAATTATAATTTTTTTAAAAAAGTGAAACCCTGGATGTTACGATGGTTTCGGGATGGTTCCCAGTGTTTCTGGCGCCTCTGTTTATCAATGTTATTGCGCATTGCCTGGACCCCAAATCAGCTATTTCGGTCCAAAATGGTCAAAGTAATGATGTTTAAACAAAAATGGACACCAATGGTGATTCTGATGGTTTCCGGATGATTCCCGGTTTTTTTTGGCTCCCATTTGGTTCAGTAGTTGCATGAGCATTTGCCGGGACCAGATTCAGCTACTCGTTGGGTGGTTAAAAATGGTCAGGTATGTACAAGGATTTTTTCAACAAAAGAGTGGACCACTTATTGAATTAAATTTCACTGGGTATTAAGAAAAAATATGAACTTCTTTCTTTTGATACTTATATCTCCAATTTTGATGGAGTAAAGTGGTGATGTTGTTGATTGGGTCACCCACTTTTTATACGAGGTGTTGTGCTTTAACGCTCATGGTGACAAAAGCAAAGTGATTTGATCTAATGTTGTCAAGTGGGACGGTGTGCTAATGTGGACTCAAACATTTTGAATAGGACTCACATTTGAACAGACTCCCATTTGAGAATTCCATATTGCCAAGCTAAGGGTCAACTGGACCCCTTGTTTTAACCTAGTGCTACCCCAGGTCCAGGTTTCAATGCAATCCTTGTTAGGGATATATTTCCTATAAAGTCCTCTATTAGGTTGTTTGAGCATTATCAATCCATTTTTGGGTTATATATTTACCAGAGAGTACTCGCGCTTAGGGTATCCTTGCTTGGGTAAAATCCTTGTTTAGTGTCGGGTTTGAAGAGAACAGAAGTTTTGGCATCCTAGCTTCAAGGTCATTTTTGAAAGTCAATCCACGCGCGTGCTTACGACATTTACACATGAGTGCCCCCAGGGACAGTTGCTGTACGTACACTCAACACAATATTATAGCACATCTACTCCAAATGAACTCAATTTATATAAATTTTACAGAATAAGCTGAATACACAGCGCGGGTATAACCCCCAGATAGTTCCGGTAAAAATAGCACATATACGAAAATCTACCAGCATCACGAGAGAACCAGTGTTGCATGACTTGCTTGTTTTATGAAAAGGATAGATAGAATAGGACCCAATGCCCCAATATTCTAAATCATGCAGTTGCGAAAATGTTCCAAATCGCTCTTGTGAATGACTACTGGTCATCAGAATGATCCCGAGGGGGGGTCTAACTTGTTTGGTGTAGGTTATGTGCCGCCCGGATTCAAATATTAAGGCTCCGGAGCTGATTTGAGGGCCCCAAATTTCAGAAAATTTCAGAAAATTTCAGAAAATAAGCTGTTGTGTGATTTCCCTCAATTTCCGACTACTTTTGAGGTGTTTCAAAGAAAATTTGGGAGAATTTGGCTTTGGACATTAAAAAGTGAGGGTTTGATATGATTGATTGGCTGGATCTGGTAACGTGGTGGCAGGAGTGCTTGCTGAAATTGTTTTTTGTGAGGAGGGGCTCTGTTCTCGTGTATGATCTAAAAGATCAACTAAAAAAATGCATCCAAAAAGCCATGGTAATTAAATGTTCACATTCATGCAAGCAAAAAATATAATGAATACATACAGGGGGAGGAAATAGAGGACATTGCAACGATGGCAGCATATTTACGTGCATTTCAATTGAATAGTTCTAATGTAGTTTATTCTATTAGAGACAGCATGTTACCTTTTCTTATAGCCTCATAGACAGCCCATCACACTAATTAACATAATAGTCAGCATGTATTTATAAGATGCCCTTCAATCCATTAAAGACACCTAGCCTTGAATATTTGTTACCACAGCCCATTTCCTAATTAACATTATTATTTCCTCATATTTCTTTCATTCAGTCTGTACTTAAAGAACATGAGGCACATTTCCAGGAAGAAGTGCCCCCTATTTTTTTTAACAACCCAATGTTTTTTTTCATATTTGGGAATGCTTACCAATGT
Organism: Ophioderma brevispina; assembly: GCA_023653785.1. Lineage (NCBI taxonomy): Eukaryota > Metazoa > Echinodermata > Ophiuroidea > Amphilepidida > Ophiodermatidae > Ophioderma > Ophioderma brevispina. Next base: position 27,420 of record JAMKCH010054637.1, on the reverse strand, counting down.
AATTAGATCACCCCTGAAGTGAATAATCTAAATGCCATGGTTATGTAATAAGATCATTAAGATGATGATTTCAATTTTGTCGTGCACAGACAAAACATCAAGCCTGCCTCTTTTATGGGGAAGCTTATGATAGCAGGCAAGTTCAAAACATAGTTTTGTTTTTCTTTTTTACTTGTGTGTCTAATAAACCTTTGAGATATTCTCAGTAGGTGTTCTACAACCATGCAATCAAGTGCAAATTGAGAGGAATTTGTATCCTCAAAAAATCTCCTCCTGTCCCTTTAACCTTGATGCTAGAGAAAAGTTATTAACCTTGTTGGCTATAGAGTTAAAAAAAATATCCTACTAAAAAGATTTCAGATGCCTGTAAAGAAAACATCCAGCTCAGCTCACCCTGATTTTCAACTCATTACCACCCGCCTTCTCCAGGGTCTAGTGCTTCAAATCCCCCTGATGCAGCAAGCATAAGAGAGCATATAGGAGACCTGTGGACCGTGGCCTTGCACCATACAACAGGATCGCTAAATACAAGTACAGAATATCCAAAAAAATGAGGCCCCTATTTAAAAGAGCACAGAAAGAATCAGCTGTTGCTAGTAGAATGTATACATTATGGTAAAAAGACACAACATGAAGCTCTAAAATGTAAGGGCTCTATGCCTTACACCTCCCGTAGCAATTAAAAAGTGCGCCAATGACTGCTGTCCATTCTCCATCAAACTCGATTAGGATCTCTATGAGGTAATCTATAAAAAGTTTCATGATCCAGCATAATGTGCAATTATCCAAGAGGACCTTTTAAATGAACAGCCCAAAATGTTGGTTTGTGGAGTGGTTGTGAATGTAAGCGGGGATCCTTAAGTCAGTGACCACGATTAGGCCAAGGAATGAAGTCAATGTTATGTTTCCCGTAAACATTTTTTTGCAAATCATAATGAGGCAAACTATTTCATTTTTCATATTCAGAATTTTGCAAGTAACAGTCATTTCACCAACATTCATGGGATCTAACACCTACAATATGTGTGAAAAAACAATGACCTAGATTCGAAATGATTTTGCAAGTGTTCTTTGGTTTAAAACTTACTATCGCATCACAAGATGTGAGAAAAAGGAAGAAATCCTTGATATCTTCTTTAGAATACAAAATAAGAACTGTTTAAGGGGATTCAGCATCTCAAAAACGCGTGGCACAAAATCATAATGCTGGAGGGTTACGGGAAACAACATCGACTTCATACGCCCTTATGAAGAGGTGTGAAATTGGCCCCAAACAGTGCGTATGATGACCCCATATTGTAAACCTGACAATGATCAGGGGCGCAGTGGTAGAATTTTGTAGCAGAGGGCGAGAATCAGTCTTGATTCCCCAAACAAATTTCGGGGGGAGGCGAACATCTAATTCACTACTGTGAAAGTTTTAAAGTTTACTGAGGAACCAATGTTGATTCTTGCAAATCAGTTGCGAGAATCTTTGCGAGAAGCGATTCTCGGATTCTCGCCGAAATTCTGCCCTGGGTCATCATGTTCAGTAAAACTTAGATTTGAAAAGATCTGTTGTAAAATGACTGTACAGATCATCTCCATCTCCATCATGTAGACCTTCTATGAAGGTCATCTTACCAAACACGTTCATGATCCTTAATAGCATTAGTGGTTCGTGAGATAAATGGATGAAATTTTGGATCCACACAGACATGTCACAACAATACTTCCGAGGGTTAAAAAACTATTTTAAGATGATGAAATGAGTGCCCTCAAAATGCATCATATATGCATGTTTAAGTTATATTATCATTTGCTGTCAAAGAATTCTAAATCAACAGAATGGATATATTCCTATTATTAAGGTGCACTACCGTGTACTTTTTAGCCTGATTACACACACATGCAGTATTCGGATGTCAGAAAACCATATGCAGAAACCAGGGAAGGCATTATCTACCACCTTATCAAATTTAAACTTCAGGGCAGTGGTGTACTAAGACAATCAAGCCTTGCACATGGCATTGAACTTGTACAAATTTCATTTTCCCCCGACCACTATCAAAACTTTGGAACAAACTTCCAAGACTACTTTTTTCAAGCAAAAGACTCCAAGTGCCTTAAATCAGCTCTTATAGAGCATTAGGGAGGGGCCAACAAATAGTCTTTAAATTAAAGAATTGTACATCCCACTTCCCATGCATGTTATGGTCTATCGAAGTTGAACTATTATGTGTGAACAGGAACAGCACGACTAATGTAATAGAACCAGAATAATAAGCCAGAGTTCAAAGTACTCACCAATCTTGAAAATCATGAAGTAGTGTCAGTATATAAAAAACCCAGGATGGAATGCTTGCACCAATCTTGAAACCATGAGGAAAGAGTCGGGTATATAACCCAGGATTGGCCTGCCTCCACCAATCTTGAACACTCACTGAAGATAGTATGTACGGTATAATAAACCAGGATGGGAAGCATTGCACCAATCGTGAACACCATTAGGAAAAGAGTCAGGTATATATAACCCCGGATTGGAATGCATTGCACCAATCTTGAACACCACTGAAGATAGAGTCATAATTATAACCCAGGATGAAATGCATTGCACCAATCTTGAACACCATTGAGGAAAGAGGTCAGTTATAACCTAGGATTGGAAGCCTTGCCCAATCTTGAACCATCACTGAGATAGAGTAGGTATATATAACCCGGATTGGAATGCATTGTACCAATCTTGAACACCATTGAGGAAAGAGTAGGTATATATAACCCGGATTGGAATGCATTGCACCAATCTTGAACACATTGAGGAAAGAAGAGGAGGTATATAGCCTAGGATTGGGAATGCATTGTAACGAAATCGAACATCACTGAAGGATTAGCGCCAGGTAATATAAACCAGGATTTGGAATGCATTGACACCAATTGGACATCAATGAAGTAGAGTCAGGTATATAAAAGCAGATTGGAATGCATATTGCACCAATCTTGAACACCATTGAGGAAAGGTAAGGTATAAACCCAGGATTGGAAGGAAGTGTTTTTTTACCCTTAATTATCTCTCTGCACCAATCTTGAACACCACTGAAGATAGAGTCAGGTATATATAACCAGGATTGGAATGCATTGCACCAATCTTGAACACCACTGAAGATAGAGTCAGGTATATATAACCCAGGATTGGAATGCATTGCACCAATCTTGAACACCATTGAGGAAAGATGTGGTCAGGTGGTATATTAACCCGGATGGAATGCCTTGCCACCAATCTTGAAATCACTGAAGTAGAGGCAGGATATATAACCAGGGATGGAATGCATTGTACAAATTCTTGAACAACATTGATGGAAAGAGTCAGGTATAAACCCAGGATTGGGAATGCAAGGCCACCCATCTTGGAACACCTGAGGATAGAGTCAGGTATATATAACCCAGGATTGGAATGCCTTGCACCAATCTTGAAAACACCATTGAGGAAAGAGTCGGGTATATAACCTAGGATTTGGAATGCATTGTACCAATCTTGAACACCACTGAAGATAGAGTCAGGTATATATAACCCACGATTGGAATGCATTGCCACAATCTTGAACACCATTGAGGAAAGATGTAAGGGATATAAACATAGGATTGAATGAATTGCACCAATCTTGAACACCACTGAAGATAGAGTCAGGTATATAACCCGGATTGGAAATGCATTGCACAATCTTGAACACCATCCAGGATTGGAATGCATTGCACCAATATTGAACACCATTGAGATAATTTTGAGTCAGGTATATATAACCCAGGATGGGAATGAGTGCACCAATCTGAACACCATTGAGGAAAAGAGTCAGGTATATAACCAAGGATTGGAATGCACTTGCACAATCTTGAACATCATTGAAGATAGAGTCAGGTATATAACCTAGGAGGGGAATGCATTGAACCAATCTTGAACACATTCCAGGTTTGGTTCTGAGATGCAATGCAACCAATCCTCTATAGCCAACACTGAAGAAAGAGTGGGATATAAAAAACCAGGATTGAAATGCAACTACTCAATACACCTATCGGGAAACACCACTGAGAACAGAGCCAGGTATTTATACCCAGCGATTGGAAATACAATGCACCAACATTGGAATCCAATGCACCATTCTTGATCACCCACGATCCGTGCATGCAATCCAACCAATCTTGACCACCACTGATGAGTTGGGTATATAAAACCCAGGATTGGAATGCACTGTCACCAAATCTTGATCACCAACCCAGGTTTAGAATGCAATGCACCTATCTCGATCAACACTGAAGAGTAGAACATAAAAACCTAAGATTTGAAATACAGCAATACACCAATGGGGAATACCAACCAGGATCAAATGCATGCACCAATCTCAACAAACACTGATAGAACGTCAGGTGTAGAAAACCTAGGATTGATAGCAATGCACCATCTCAAAAACCAAATCAGGATTGACTGCAATACATCAGTCTATGGTGTTAATTACCTCATTGGCATATTCAAATATGCTGATAGATCATGGCAAATGGGTTGCCAAAAAATTATTACAACATTAATTACTTTTCTTAAGGCAAAATAAAAATTTGAATACAGTGTTTAGGGGATAATAAAGGAATGGGACAAATTTATTATTTAAATCTTGATGACTGAATTTGACCACATTAGCTTATGTGTTAAGTTTCATGCCGACATTTCAATCCATTGATTTAAGCACTAAAAGCATGACTTCATCAATTGTAATACCTATAGTCATGCATCTGTATGTTCTAGTATCCTTTTTTGTTGATTAATTTTATTTCTGAGTACTTTGAAAAGATTCTAATAGGGAAAGTTCCTACCGTGTTTACAATTTTGCAAGAGAAAAATAGATTCCCCAAATGCTAAATTAGGAAGGTGTTGGTAATCTGTTTACATGTTAAAAGCCATTTCTGAAAATCTCTAGATAATAGCGAGATTTTTCCAGTATCGGACCACAAATATGTCATCAATGTGAGATACCAATTGACAAACAATTAGGTGATGTTAAAGGCTATTTTTAAAGTATGTGAAAAAACTGAGTGTTCAGTCCACAAGCACACTCAAGTGGAAGAAGTTCAAAAAAGTGACAGATTTTTTGTTACCCAGGGGACAAATATACAGGTAAACAGCACATCGTCTACCGTGACCAGTTACAAACTATATGTTACACATCACAATCCGTGAAAATCCTGATATTTCAGGAGTGTATGAATGTAAGGAGTAAGGAGTGCACCAGTAGTTGCCTAGCAGATCACATATAAGGTACAAAGCAACACACATCTACCATGGACCCATTTTTACACAGCACAATCACGTGAAAATCTGAATTTTCAGTAGTGCATGATGATTGTTGATTCAGAGTTTGGAGTGGCTACCAATTGCCTCAGGAGGGCATGCTTTCCCTATCAATCCTGGGAGGAAAGAATTAACATCCAAGCTGTGTATATACTCACTGTTTGTTAGTTACTTAACATAATGGTGTTTTGTTGCAGACAAATATTTAAGGTGCAATGAGAGATTTCACATATCAAGTGTGTCCCTTGAAAAATAATGACAATCCATGATTTTAGTATTGATGTTATGTAAAGCTTTCCTAAATATCTTGATAAGAAAGGATAAAGTATCCTTCTTTGATTAGAAAAAATCTTGAATCGTATAGGAGAAAATATGGAATTCAGTCTTCTAGATGATGAATAAACCATAATTTAAGGTGAGGGTAATATAAGCTTTCGACCATGCAAAAAACAATTTTGAAAAAAACTGAGGGTGCATTATTTTCAAATGTCTGCAGTGGTATCTCTTTATGGTAAATGAGAAAAATTGTGAAATGAAATGAAAATGAAATTAAAATGAAATGAATGACCATGGTGTTGTCTATGATCTATTTCCTGGATTGTCACCCATTCCATTCCCACCATAGGCAGATTTGACATCTAAACCTGCTACGGTATTGCTTTGGGTGCACAGCTGTTTGACCCGACGTAAATGGTCGCTTTTTTATTTTTAGAACATTTTAGCAGATGGCGAACACATTTTGGACATGGTTGAGTAGGACATGCACGAGACTATAATCTACTACAAAATTCAGAAAAAAATCCTTGTGGGAATGTTGCCATATAGGACTACAAGGTAAGAGATTTCTAGTTATAGCACCCTCGATATGCCAGAGACGTTAATACTAGATTTTAAGAAAAATCACATTTGTCAACAATGAAATCTGTAAAAATTTACACAGCATGTAGTCAGTGGAATTGAATAATCCAAATCAGTTGTCAAAACGTTGTTGCGTTGACATTTTTTGTTTTGTCATAAAAATGAGGACTTATGAAAACATCTGTGGATGGAAAGTATTGCTTTCAAGCACAAGAGGTTAAAGGTTAAAAGGGTATAACGACAGAAATATATCAAAACACAACTAAAGGTCCATTCACACACTTCCATGCACTGCCGTCAGTGCAGCAGTTGCACTGTAATCGAACTGTGTTGCTGCGGAATGGAGTCAGATGGTTTCACCATTTTTACTGCACTGCATTGCAGTGGAGGAGTAGTGATGTGGAAAGGAGAGTAGTGATGTTGGTAAATGAAGTCCTAAAAAAACCTCATTTTAACTATTAATTAACTGTGATCGTCATCAAACTTGGTTTTGGTAAACATTTTGTACACCCTGGTTAGGATTTGACAGCAAGAGTTCAATATGCACCCATCTTCAATTCTTACATGTAACAAAATTCTTTTTTTATTTTGGCATTTAGGGTTTGTTGGTGTTAGGCCATAAGTAAAGAAGAATTTGTTTCCTGCCAGAATTTCAAATGGGCTGTACATATTTGGACAACATCTTTCCAATTTGACTGGCAGGTCCTATTGTGATTTATTTATAGATGAAGGTTTAAGTCTTGTACCTATTAAGCAAATCTGGCTACACTGTGAACTTAGGTGGTACACATATATATGTGATCAAGGAAAGGAATCACATGTCAGTAGCATTCCATTTTGAGTTTTTAATTTGAGCTACTTCCCGAATCAAAATACTACTTTTGATTCAAACCACATTACATATCCTTGCCTTTCCAAAACAATTAAAAATATAAGAATTACAACCTTAATTTGGTCTATTATAACTCAAGAGAAATATTTGTGACATCTGAATCATTTCCGTTGATCATATCACTATCAAGAAAATAGATTGTTAATTTTCATCAAAAAATCCTTTCTTTGTAGAGAAATCAACGGTAAAATAGCCATTTTCAGTAAAATTGTTCTCAATCCAAATTCAAGTGCTTTTATCAATCTTCATATGAGCCAAACTTCAAAAATTAGGAAGAGATTACAGAATAGTACAAATAGCCTGAGTCCACCATTCCCCACTACAGTGCAGAGATGGGCAGGCGGGTGACACTGTGTACAAATTGCCCATAGACAATTTCGATATCAATGGTGATAGCGCCACCATTTTTGATAAGCTACCTAATTAGCTAATAATTTATGCAGCAGATGTAATAATTTATGCAGCATGACGTATGACCAGGGATGACGCAGCATAATAGCGCCACAGACGACTGGTAACTATAAGCTACAGATTTCATGCAGATTTCATGCAGTATGCCTCCATTCTCTTGATTGAGTGTCCTATCACCGATTTACTTAGGATCCCTGAGATGGGTCTTCAAAATGATCGTTATTGTCTTGCGGCAATTTGCAGCAAGTATTACAAACCCTAGGATAATGAAATACAGTACCTTGGCATGTTTTTCTGTCAATATTGTGCCATAGTCTGATAATTTTGAAAGTTTTCCAAATATACACTTTGTTGCCTAGGTCTTACTCTATAAAGTGCAACTTTTGGTTAGGGTTTTACATCTTTCTGGCATTCTATCTCAACCAATTTTGCCACACTTTATAAAGTTAGATGTAAATAAAAGAGCAAGATCTTGGCAAACAAAATGTAATAGTGAAAACTTTCAAAAGTATCCGAATTTGGATACTACTGATTTTTGAAAAAATGCCAAGTACTTTTTGTGCCCAATTGTTTATGAAAAAACTGTGCTGTGCTTATACCAATCTCACAGCCAATTAGTCAAAGAATACAGCCAGTGGCATAACCAGCGGGGGAGGGGCAGGAGCCCCTCATCCCCCAAATGATTAGGAAAAGTAATAATTGATTGTATTCAAACTACAACTGTGTTCACCTTTTAGCAGATTAATTTTCTTGATTTGACCCAAAAGAAACAATTTTGGTGTTAATAATGTGAAAGTGTCACAAAAAATCAATACATTTAAAAGGTTACCAAAATCAAACTAGTGGAATGTGAAGAAAATAAGGGGACAAAAGTTGTACAGGGGTAAATTTAGAACTGTTGAAGGATTTAAAAGAGTTGTTGTTGTATCAATTTATGGGCTGACTCTAGGATTCAAAGGTATAGTTTGCATTATCTAGATCTTAGTATTCCTCTCCAGAGGTGAGAGGGGGGATACACTAGCGATCGATACCTACCCTCCGCGACCCTACCTTTGCACAAATGTCTCATGGGCCCGACAGAAACATCTTATACCCACATTTAAAATTCGTACCGCGAAAATAGTCGCCGATAGCGCTGCACTATTTTTCGGGCAACTCACGGCCATGCGCAGTGAGTCGTACTTATCCCAAATTGTTTCTCCAAATTGTGTACAAACAACTTCCCGAGACCTTCTTGTGGGTGGAAAAAACATAAGTGGGGGGGTAGTGGGGGGGTGGTGTAGGGCGAGAGGGTAGGTATCGCTTCCCACATAGCTAGTGTATCCCACATCTCACTTCTGAGAGGGAAATACACTGCGTCTCGATAGCTACATCCGCGACCTTCCTCCCCTTACTTTTGCACAGGTATTTCCCACTGGTGTCTCGGGGTGAAGAGGTAGCGGGGAGGTAGTAACAGGCGATTAGAGTATTCCCCTCTCCACCCGAGAACACTTACCTAGAGCTCTTGATAGCGCTCACTCCTACCGGCATGCAGTGCTGCAGTAGCAACATCCCCTCTCCACCAGAACGTCTCGCAGGTAAACTCTCTGAAACGTGGTTGCGGAACTCCAACCAATAGTATCAGGATATCCCTGGATTGAGGAGGCTTTGTAAAATGCCCAGGAGGCAGCGTGAGCACGTAAATAAGGGGACCGAACCCGAGAGCGGGACTGCCCAAAACGATCGTGCTGTGTTCGGTGTGCGCTTGGATTGGTGAGGCAGGCAACCCAGCGGCTAAATGTGTCCTCGCGCCGGCCCATATGGAGGGGCGTGGAGATGAATAGTGTTTTGTCTTCCGGAGCCCTTCGGGTACGCTTAAGGTACCATTTTAGAGCCCTGACCCGGGGCACCAGGGTTTCATCCGACAGCCTGCAGCCAAGGCCAGGTCAGGGAGAAATATTGAATGGGCGTGGTGTGTGAAAGTACAGGGTTCGATTCTTAGCGGAGAAAACCGCTCGTGGGAGGATGACCGCATCCTTCTACCAACGCAAGTGAGCCTGGTCATGGACCAAGGCATGTATCTCCGGAACCCGTCGCCGGGAAGCGACTGCCACGAGAAATGCCGTTCTGGATAAGTCCAAGGAGACTGGCTCTCTCCAGTGGACTCGAATCATCGGACGCTAAGAAACTGGAGCACTAGCGGCAGATCCCAATCCGGAACGAGTGAACGAAACGGGGGACGAACCGTAAAATGCCCTTCAGCAGATTGTGAGGATGGGCTGTTCGAGACGGGACTGTGCCGTCTTGAAGCCCCTATGGAGCCGACCAATCCAGTGCGGTAGCACCGGACTGTTTGGACGCCCCAAACCCTCGTTGGAAAATTTATGTTAGGAAATCCCGATCGGCCCTACAGACGCAGACGCGGGTCGATCTCTCGATTGGCGCTCCATCTATAGAACCGGCGGAGTAGAGAATCGAAGATTCTCTAGTTGACTTTCCGCCTTGCGTGAGCAGCAGTGCGCGCGGCAGCCTGTTCCGAAAGTCCCGCCTGAGTGTATTGTTGGCAGAAATGCGCCAGACAGGTTGAGAGCGCGGAGGGTACGCTCCGGGACGGACGTGTCGGCTGGAGGACCCGTTTTCTAAGATCCCGCGCTGAGGGACGGCCATAGCAAGAGGGCGTCCCCCACTGCAGCTCTAGAAGCGTGGATGGGAGGAAACCACAGTGAAGCGGCCACATGGGGGCCACCAACAAGAACCAGGCAATTGTCGTGATCCCGAAGTTACATTCGCGAGGACTTCCGGTATCATCGCAATGGGGGAAAAATTGCGTTAGGCAATGATCCCTCCCTTCCACACCCCTTTTCTCTTTTGTTCCCGACAATCCGCCACCATTGCATTCCCAGACCCACGGTCTGGGATCTGGACTCCATGAGTAATACGCCGGCAGCTGGTGATTCACGGCGGAGGGATAGGCTCACGTGGGACGCCTGTAGCCTCTGAAAATTGACGCAGACCGCGGAAGGAGGCGCATTCCACTGACGCCCCCTCACCTTCGATGGCGCCTGGCTTTGAGTGCCCTTCCGGGAGAGGGCATCCGCTAGGACATTCTCCAACACCTGGTACATGTGCTGCTATCAGGGTCATGCCTCGCCGCCTGCACCACTCCAGGAGCCGGACTGCCTCCTTGCAGAGACTGGGGCTCCTTGTCCCTCGCTCGTTGAGGTAGGTCACTACCGTCAGGTTGTCGCATCGGACCAGGATCAACTTTCCCGGGTCCGGGGACCCAGTGCTTCAGTGCCGGGAAGATTGCCCAAAGATCGAGCACATTGATATGTTGGCGAGCTTGCATGGGCGGACCAATGGCTGACACTTCGTGGGGCCTAGGTGGGGTGACCCCCACCCCGACTTCGACCATCTGTTGTCAGCGTCACAGAGGGTGCTAACTTTCTGAAGGGCGCTCCTCCTCCAAGTTGCGTCGGATGAGTCCACCACTGGGTCGAGGGGCCAGTTCCAGGGGACTGGAATCGGAGGGACGTGGGGTGGTACGGGTCGGAAAGTACTGAGCATGGGATCTGGATTCCCTCATGCGTAATAGGCAGTGGGGAAACCTCCCGGATGAGGGTGGCAGAGTCCCAGGAGCCGAAAGCCATACCTGGCTGGGACCACGACTGCTCTCAAGATGCTGGGGCTAAGGTAAAGAACGAGCGAGAGGCTACTCTTCTGCCGAGGGCGGGGCCGTGCACCTTTGCCGACAGGGAAAGTCAATCCCAGAAACTGGGGTTTCTGGGAAGGCGAGAGGACTGACTTGTCGAGGGGTTACGATGAAACCGAGGAGGAGGCACTTATCAGGTCCAGGACCTCATCGATAAAGGCTGGGAGCTTCTGCGAGGATGGCCCACCAGTAGCCAGTGTCTAGGTAGACGCAAGATTGTCCTGACCCTTCGCCTGGGGAACTCCGCTACACCTTTACGACCCTGGTGGAAGGTCCGTTGGCATGCGGTCGACAGGCCTAGGGCAGTACGGGGAACTGTAAGCCAACTCCTCCTAAGGCAAAAACGGAAGCCATTTCTGTGATGACTCGTGCACGGGGACGTGGAGCAATATGCGGCCCTCCGACCAACGTGCCCCCACCATCCTGTTGGAGGACCCCGAGAGCTGCTTTCAGGGTTCCATACGGAAGTGTGGAGGTCTGATGAACCTGTTCCAAGGTTTCAGATTTAAGAAGGGCCTCCACTCCCCCGACTTCATTGTGGTTAAGAAGAAGGTGGGAATAAGAAGCCCTCTTTTGATTGGATGCGAGAGGCATATAACGGCACGTTTCTTGGGCAGCAGGCCAGCTATCTCTGCGGACGCGCGTCCAGTTGGCCGTGACTCTTGGAAGAGGGGTGAACCGCACCCCTCTGAATGGGGGCGGGCAGGCTGGGTGATCTTGCGGTACCCGTGGGTTACACATCTAGGACCCCCAAGGGTCTGGAGGTCACTGCTGCCACGCTCCCGCAAATCCTGAGGCGAACGCCTACCCACTGGGGAGAGATGAGATTCTGTGTGGTGGTAGTCCATAAGCGGGACTGTGCGGCCGCGCCTTGACCACTCGGCCCTTGGGTGGCCGAGACCTTTGCGGTACTCTTAAGTCTCTGTATCTTACGGTGGTTTTTTACCCGCCGTTTTACCGCCGGAGCTACCTCCCAGGTTCTGGGGGGCTTGATAGCCCAGGTAGGGGGGTAGCGGCTGGTTGAGCGCCCCATTGAGGGTCCGAAGCTTTGGGCCCTCGGCTCACCCCGAAAGGGCTGTCGGTTTCCCTTCTTCCTTGCTTGCCATCGCTGCGCTGAGGGACCAGGCTTTGCGTCGACGAAGCGCCTTCTTTCGTTACCAGCTCTTTTAGTCGGAGGGAAGGCCATCTGACCTCCGAAAAGGTCGTCCCAGGGGCGCCTCGAGCATGCACGGGAGTCCGTGAAGTTCAAGGCGTTTGTCGACCAGCTGGCGTCTGGACCTCACCGACCTGGCCACTATACGAGCGAAATGCTCAGCGACCAGGTGATTAAGGTCCGACACCACTGGATCGCATATAAGTGGCGGCTTTGGAAAGCGGGCCCTGTCAGGTGGTTCCGTCGGGGACCGTGGCCTGCGTGGGACGAAAACCAACTGCTGGGCGTTGATCAGGCGGGAAGGCTGTCCCTAACTAGGGGAGTCAAACGCTCGCAGCTCGTCGTCCCGCTCCGTATTCCATGGTTGAACCCGTTATGGGGCGGGGGCTCGAGATTTACCCCAGAGCCCGCGACCCCTGGGGGGAGAGTCTGAAGGGGGGACGCACCTCGGAGTCGGTCCCGAGGTTCTGCCGGAAGGCAGGCTCTGGGCACAGCGGTGTATTCAGGAGGGGAGAGTCCTCTTCCCGCTCCGGGAAGGCTTTGTCCTAACCAGGGGACCTGTCCACATTCCCTCGGTGTGTGAAGCGAGTCAATGGTGGGTATTAAAATCCTGACAGAGGTATGAAAGGCATTTGAGCTCGGAGGCTTGGGCGGACGGCTGTTCACCCCGAGGATCTGACCCCACCCTGCGGGGGAGATTTAAACTCCAGCCGCAGCGCGGCGGCCGAGAGGACGCCGCGAAAAACGGGGCCGAAACTCTAGGGGTTAGCAGCTGGTCTCGCAGCTGACCTTCCCAAGGACTCTTAAGACGATGGCGGGACCCTGTATGGGGCGGAACAGGCTCTGCAATGGTATAGTAATCCCATCGAATCGTTCCTCCGGCCTCGGCTCCTACGGCTTGAAGTGCCGGTGGATTGACGCTCCCTGTGGGAGGGGTCTCCATCCGCGGGACCTGCGACCCCTGGGGGCGGTCGCCGGCGGAGGGCGTGAGGCGGTGCAGTTCGGTAGCCTGCAGAGTGAAGCCCTGTCGCCATAGTGCCCAGGTTGATTCCCCCAAGGGGCAGGGACGGCTCTGCGGCTGGTCGATTGCCTGTTTTCCTCATCACTTTGTGGGAGGAATGACGAGGGCAGGTACACGGTTTCACCGTGAGGCCTTGCTTATTGAAAGAGGGGGACGGCGTTAAGCTCGGACCCCCACCCACCCTCCAGTCTAGGCCTGGTGTGGGGCCGACGGAGGTTGGGGTTGAACTCCCGTCGGAACTGTACGGTCGGAGGGAGGACAAGGTTTGGTCCACTAGACCGGGAAGGTGGCACGCTAGGAGCTCTTATGTATGATCGGGGATGGTTCGTCACCGACACCAAGATAGACGCCTGGTCCCGTCCTGGAATAGTTTCGGCTGGGAAGCTACGACCCGAGGTTCGGGTCCTCCCTCACTTCCGACAGGCCTGTGTCTGGTTCATTTGTAAGGGTGGGACGTCGACCAACCATCATCGACGGAGAGCGGGGGGAAGGGTCTCCTCCGTCGGAATCAGCCAATCCTCTCCCCTCTTTGAGCTCGCTTTCGCTAGCGTCAATGCTAATAGAGTCATCATGACCTGTGGGAGGCGGCTACTTTTTCTTAGCCGGCTGAGCTTCAGCTCGTTCGGGGGAGCTTCGTTTTGGCGCAAGGGCCTCCCGGTAGGCTCTAATCCCACCTAAAGGATGAGGGAGAGTTGACCCATGACAGAGGGTTCTGACAGCTTTCGCAATAGATTAAGAATTACGTTACCATTTGGGGTGACGGGTTTGGGTATCCAGACGAGGCAGTGGAGTTGGTTCCCGCGCCCCTCTTGAGGGACGACCTGAGCCCTGGTCTCGGCCTGGGTCCCCCTTTTTTGGCTCCGGCTGGATCAAGACTCGACCTGTGGCTGGCTTCAAAAGCCCGCCTCGGGGAGCTGATGATCCAGGGGGTTTCCACCCTGTTGTTGTACCGTTCTGAGACTCAACTCCCGACCAGCGAATTAGACCTGGGGAAGCTTGAATGCCTGCCTCCGGGGGAGCTGTATAGGGGGAAGGACCGGTCGGGTTCCCGGACCTGGGTCTCGACCATGACATGGTATCGCCGGACGTGACTCGACTGGGACTGGCCCTTTTGAATGCCTTTCGCAAGGGAGCTGGTCTAGGAAACGACCTGGGCGGGTCTCTGACCTGGCGTCTCGACCCCGAACTGGGCTCCCCGACGTGAGCTCGACATGGGGGGCTGGGCTCGAGGTACGCCAGAGTGGGAAGCTGGTCCAGAGATTACCCGGTCGACGCGGGTCCCGACCTGAGTCCCGAAAAACCTGGGCGCCTCTTGGACCGTGAGTCGACTGGGTTGCCTTGGGGGCCTGACCCTCGGGGGAACTGGTCCAGGGATCATCGTTGTCGGGAGCTCCTCGACAAACGTGCCGTCGGGCGCCCTTTTTGGGTCGGCCTCTTGGACGACGGCCTCCTGACGTATCGTCTTTGGTGAGGATCTCCTTTTGTCCTTCGACCTCGCCAGCCTTAAGGGTGGGTCGAACCCGGGGGAACCTTCTTTGAGGAACCGCGCACCCGGGGAGTGCTCTTTAGAGACCTCTTCAGGAAGGAAAGAGCGGGAGATCAGACACGGTTGCGGCCGTCAGGGTGTCGAGGGGGAGCCTTGGGCCTATTCCCTCTGCCTGCTTTCCCCCGTGGGGGCGCGCTGAGGGACAAAAGACTCCTGATACCAGGGTCGAGAGTGCGGTGGCTGCGTCGGAGAGACAACATGGGGAGTTTGGGTGTCCCCATGCCCAATGATGTTCAATTTGGAACATTCATTGGCGGCTAAATTTAGGACAGCTCGGAATGTCTCCCAAAATCTCATTTTCTGTCAAATATGATCAGTATGTTGAAGGTTTTGGGGAGAATTTGATTGAAAACCCCAAACGATTTTGGTTTTATGAGATCAACCACTGTACAAAAATCTTGCATCAAGTCATTCTTGGCAATGATGGTATGTCTGCTTAACTTTCCAAAGAAAGGCAACCGTGTCAACAATTACTTTTGTTATGTTTTTTACACAACCGTCCGATTACCTCAAGTTTCCGAAAATTAGGATTTCACCATCATGAGTCTCTTGGATCCGTCAAAATTCAAACTGCGATGTTTATTTGAAAAGGGCGGTCGTGTGGGACTACAAGGGCCAAACTAAACGGGGTGGAACCTTTTGAGAGTGAGCGTTGACGGGAGTCATGGAAGAGGTGCTGGGAACACCTGTGAATATGCAAGATAAATGGTTGGAAATGTGCTGGTTTGAATTGTTTTTTTTTTTGTTGTTGTCTGATTTGTTTTTTGAAAAAGTTTTTTGAATGAACTGAAGTCTTTGAGATCTTAAAAAAATCTTAAATCTTAATGTTGCTAAGGCCACCGGCCCTGATGGTTGTTCACGTGTTTTAAAAGAATTGTGACTTTGTCAACTTGCATTCCACCCTCTATGTCATATTTTAAACATGTCTATAGCCCAAGGGGGGGGCTTTACCTACTGCATGGCTTGGGCCAAATGTAGCAATGTCTACAAAACAGGCAGATACAGATAAACAACAAGTAGCAATTATAGGCCTGTTTCTTTGCTATGTGTGTGTGGTAAAGTTATGGAGAGAGCTATTTTTCAATTTGATTTTCCCTGTACTTAAAAGATATAAATTTGTATCCTCTTGCAACATGGCTTTATCAAGGACCGTTCCCCACTGTCACACAAATGCTTGAGGTATTTCACGAAATCAGTTTCTGTTATGGGACAACGTCGGGGCAGGTAGACATGGTTTGCTACATTGAGTTTTCAAAAGCTTTCGATAGCGTTTCGCATAAACTCCTCTTTCATAACTTCGTTCCTTTGGCATCATCGGATTTTTTACAGTGGTTGAGGACTATTGACAGGGAAGACGACAAAGAGTTGTGTTGATGGTATCTATTCAGACTGGCTTCCTGTGTTTCAGGTGTGCCGCAAGGCTCTATTTTAGGTCCCCTTCTTTTCGTGGTATTCATTAAGGACTTGCCCAGCGTTGCCCCATAGTGCCAAGATAGCTTATTGCTGTTGATGCCCAAGTGTTTTTTAAACATCAAAAATAGATCCATGCCATCGTCTCCAAGAAGATCTTAATTCCTTGTTTAATTGGAGCAAAGTCATTGGGTAGCTTAATTTTCATCCATCAAGTAGTGGCCAGGTCTGACCATGACGAGACGCATAAAACATAACAATCATTTGATAAAATGAAGGTTACCACTTGAGTGCAATTGATAATATCAAGATTTGGTGTTGTGTTTCTTGAAACTCAAAATGGAATTGTCACACAACGAGTGGTGATGAAAAAGGCAATCAAGGAAAATTGGGTAGTGATTTGCGCACGGTAGGCTTCAAGGCACCCCCACTGAGCGAGGTGACTTGGACCCTTATTAGATCCTGATTCAGGAGTGACCTGAATATGGTAGCGGCCTTTGGGAGTGGTATACATCAAAACAAAAACATGTACAGCTTTGGAGAGTGTACAAAGGAGAGACTACCACTTCATTATGATTATCTGATGCAGGACTATAAGGCGAGACTTCAGGCCTCAATCATCCTCCATCACCTCACCGGAGAGAAAAGATGATGTGTATCTTTTTAGATGTAACAGTTGGTCATTAGACCTCGATATCAAACAAAGTTTGTTCGAATTCAGCGGCCAGGAACCGGGAGGGGACCATCCCACCACAAGATCATATTCGATCCATATTTAGGTTTAAAGCCTCAGTTTTGAGCTGAGGACTGAGGCACATAAAGCAACCTTTTTCAATGTATTTTGTTTTTTATGGAACCAGCTCCCCTTGAAACCAGCAATGGTTTCTTTTGCTACTTCAAATCTCAGGTAGGGAGTTGTACTTTTAGATACCAGATTGCTACAAGTTTTGATCCATCAAACAACAGTGTTACTTGGGGCCCTTAGTCTGCCCATGTACAAATTGCAGGCCTATGTAATTTGGGTTTCACTATTTGGCTTCAAAAATTTATTGGAGGTTGGGATGGTCTAGAGGTGATTACGCTACCTGTTTGTCCCAACCTTTCACTGGAATTATTTTGGTTGCAATATCTACATACGTATATTTTTAGTTGTTAATCTTGTGCAATATTTTCTGAATTTCTTTTTATGCTGTGGGTTGTACCAGTGATGAAGTGTAATAAATAAAAAAATAATAAATAAAAATATTAAAAAAAAAAAAAAAAATGAAAATGACGGCCTTCCAGCGCTAGTCTCACGGGACTTGGCCCTTTTGGCATTGAGGGATGTCCTACTTACCTCAAAGGCTTGCCACTGCTCGTCTTGCCACTGTCAGCGATGTGCAACGTTGGTCCGGGGCAAGGTCCTGCAACCGCACAAGGGCGTGGGGGGTCCCTGCAGACAGGAACCACTTGCCAGTCTGGCATCTGGGCTTTTATTGGTTTGGAGTCCAATATGGTGTTGCTTGTGATTGGTCCTATCTGTAAAAATAGAATTTAAGGACATTAACAGAATTAGTACCAGGAGAAGAGAAGGGGGGTACCCCCCAAAATAAACTGGGAGACCAGACCCGACCGAAAGAACTCTATCCACGACCGGGATACGTGGGATGCCTTAGAGTTCCCCGAAACTATGGAAGGGGGCCCACCTTCCTCCCCTGTAAGCCCGGCGGGAGAGAGACCCGCGGACCGTTTTTGTCCCGCTCGTACCCAAGTCCCGACCTCTGTAGGCGGGAGGGGTGATAGGGGCGGACTTCCTATGAAACTCGATCATGGGAGGTATATGGGCGGTAATAATAAAGCCAGCCGACCTCCGCCTCATATAGGCATCCAGTACCATCATCCCCACCGGGGGATGGGGACAGACAAGGGAGAGGGGGGGTAGGGGTTGGAAACTAGCTCTACGTGAACCCGATCATGGGATGGTATGGGGCGGTAAGCCCGACCTCCGCCTCGAGTTTAGGGATCCAGCGACCCTTCGACCCCCCCTCCCCCGCGGGACCCGAGCATAGCAGGGGGAGGGGGCCGGGATAGAGGATGGGAAGACAAAGGTCCCCCACCTTCCCGAACGCAAAATGGAGAACCTGGGCCCGCCCGGCCCAGAAAAACCCAGGGACCTGAAAGGAAGGCCTAATTTTGGCCCACTTCCGGTTTGAGGAGGGGGGTCCAAGAAACACTTTATATCTGTCCCAACCATCCCTATCGATGGGGAAGACCTCGGAACAACTCCAACTAAGTTGGCATGGTCCCATTTTGGGGAGACCCCCCAATCTGACTCAACCTGCCAAAATCCCTCTACGGGACCCCAGGAACACCCCACACCCCTAGGATAGGCCCCAGGGGTGGGGGAGCGAGTCCCCGGGGGCACAAGGCAAAACACCAAAATGATTTATGGAACCACAGGCGCACCCTACTTAACGTAAACAACATGGAATATCAGCCTGAAAAGATCCGATCATGATCTTTTTTACCATACCTAAAATAATATCATATTTTTGGAGCAAACGGCATATCATAAAAACCACCGTATTTTAGGCACGACGGCTTCCCATAAAATACTCAACATGGCGGTATTACGGCTAGAATTTGTTACACTTTTCCTGCCCTAGCCTGGATCAATTTAACAGGTAGAGAAGGTGAAATCACACGTTCTTCAGGAAAACGTCCTCGTCATAAAGACGGAGGGAAGAATTGGATTACAAGAGGGACCCCAAATCTCGGCTATGATGGCGGTCTCGTACATGATTACAATTCGATATACGGCGAGATCAAACATCGAAATTTACATCTAACTCGCCGAATAACACAAAACTCTTAGGCTACGTTTTGGCTAGATCTTATTTGCTCGCATTGACGCTTCTTTCTGGTCAGTGCAGTTATTTGCCGGCAGATTGGCAAGATTTATTCCGTTAGCGTCAGCGATAAGCATGCTCCCATTTGGGAGAACAATTTGATAATGACGACTCACTGCGCATGGGCGGTGGGTTTCCCGAAAATAGTGCCGCTATCGGCGGACTCTGTTCGCGGTACGAAATTTTTAATGTGGTATAGAGGTTCTGGTCGGGCCAAATGAGACTTTGTGCAAAGTAAGGTCGCGGAGGGTAGCTATCGAGCGCATTGTATTTTTGTACAATATGGCCACATAACAATCAGAATGGCATGCCAGGGGTAAAATTTAACAGAATGGTCGCATTTTGTTTCGAATTGGTCCCTAAATTGTTTCAGTTGGTCAAACTCAAAAATTCATTGTGAGATCCTTTATTTGACCAGTCCGATATGAATTACAGAGTCAAAGCCCCTATCAACGATTTCTTCAAAATGTAACAAATTGCTCCTTCTATTTTTCATCAAAGTTCACTTTTTTGCATTGTTGTATGGGAATGGTTTGTAGTAAGACCGCTGAAGTGGCTAAGCGTAATACGGCCTATTTGTCAAGAATTAGGATTTTTATGATTTGTGTTACTATAAAAGTCGGGATCCGACTTTTTAAAGACTAGAAACAGTACATAAAGGGCATCTTCAAGACCTCTTTAACATGCCAAGTGTCTGTTTTTTAACAAAGAACAATAATATAGGTGTTGATTGAACACTAGCATTAAGAGACAAAATGGGCATTTTTAATTTGGAAAAAATTACTTATTGTGGCTTTAAGACTTGTGATCTTCCACAGCCCTGAGCCCCTATAAAAGTCACATTTTTAACTACTGAACTACAACTGCAGAAAAGCAAACTATACCTTTTGAATCCTTGAAAGGTGATGACCATGTTGGTATACCTTTCGAAGCGTTTTGACCGGGGGGGGGGGGGGGCGGGGGGGGGGGGGGGGGGGGGGGGGGGGGGGGGGGGGGGGGGGGGGGGGGGGGGGGGGGGGGGGGGGGGGGGGGGGGGGGGGGGGGGGGGGGGGGGGGGGGGGGGGGGGGGGTTGGGGGGGGGGGGGGGGGGGGGGGGTAGGGGGGGGGGGGGGGGGTGGGGGGGGGGGTGGGGGTGGGGTGGGGGGGGTGTGGGTGGGGGGGGGGGGGGGGTGGGTGGGGGGGGGGGGGGGGGGGGGGGGGGTGGGGGGTGGTTGAGGGGGGGGGGGGTGGGGGGGGTGGGGGGGGGGGGGGGGGGGGGGGGGGGGGTGGGGGGGGGGGGGGGAGGGGGGGGGGGGGGTGAGGTGGGGGGGGTGTGGGGGGGGGGGGGGGGGGGGTGGGGGGGTGGGGGGGGGCGATTGTGTTGGTGTTTTGGTGGGGGGGGGGTTGGGTGGGGGGGGGGGTTTTTCATATTTGAACCTGTAGAAACCCTCCCCCCCCTTAAAAATCCACATCGTGACTCCTTCAATCATGTAACTTTTGACATTTGACTTAACGATTTCTCAATACAATTTTTGGGGAAATTATTCTTTTGCACTTTAGTTTTGGGTTAAGGCATTTTCCTTAGTTTGACTGGCTAGCAAAATGTGTTTTTCTTAGAAAAGTGCAATGCCCAATTTATAATTTTCCCCACCTGTCCCCCGCCCCGCACGAAAATGTCTGAATTACGTCACTGAATACAGCTCACCCTGATTTGAACTCATTGGCGCATTTGTTCTTTGGGTCGCACAAGAGTTCAACCCCCCAGCTGAGTTGATAGAATAGAGAAAGGTGCAAGAAGACATTGTCCTCGGCCCTTGCCAATATTATAGACGTGCAACATCGCAGGAATCAAACGGACACTATGAATAAAACAAACACAAAAACAGACCTGACTTGCAAAAATGGTGTAAAGAAAATTGGATCTATCCAACATAATGGTCAAGTAAGGTTTTTCAATAATGTTACATCTAGGTTGATTAAAAGGAGTAGAGATTCTTTCCCTAGAGGCATCCACATTGGAGGGCCGTGCTTTCGACACCCTAGCAAATGCCATCATCAGTACCCGGCCAGATTCTTCATGGAAATAGCTACATAGTTACTACGGAGTAGACGCTGTTTACCTATCCACTAAACAAACTCTCATAGGCCAGGACTCAATGTTGTTTATTGCCGCATAGACAGATAGCATGCACACAGCGGCTGTCTGCACCTTCGCAAAGTAGCTATGTGGTTATAACGGTTGTCAGCGCGTACGATATTTCTCATGGCCAATTCAGTTCTTTAGATATTTTTGGCATAAATATATTTTCATTTTTTTTTAAAATAAAGAGTGCATGAATAGTGAAGGTTTGATGTTGCCCGATTTGAATTTTGAGATGATTTTCTTCAAAAATGATAAAAAAATACTAACAGAAAATGAGGGTATAGGGCCCACAATTTTGTATTTGTCTACTCTCTATTAAGATGGCGGCGTAATAATGCCGGGGTAGATACAAAGTAGCTGCATGCCTACTCTGGTACAGTCTAGTCCTTTATCCACCTTCTCTCTACCTAGTACCTAGGGAGCAAAGGCCTGATTTTGAGGGTTGGGGATACCTCTGCTGTCACAACAATTCATATACCAAAATGTTCCTGAAAGTCTGTGGAATAAAATCTAGGTGAGCCATCTTGCAGATGTGGATGTTAAAGTGACCTCTGACCCACAGAAAGGACAAAGGTCAAAACCTTTTTCACCACATGTTAAATTTAAGGAAAATTCTTTTTTGAAAAACACTAAACAAATACCTCGTATTTGAATTATACAACAAACACTTGTGTAATTCATGTTCAAAAGAACCTAAAAAATAATTCTTTGCAATCTGATCACTGATTTAGGCATAGAAGTAGCAACCTTACGATCAGCAATAGACAGACCACATGCCATTTCTATCCACAACACATTGACTAAACTGTCAAATATTCCAATATGATTTGGCCATTTTCAACCCAGAATTTGTACATGGGATATTTCTAGGGAAAAGATTTAATCAACACAATGTATAAATTGAACAAAAAAGTTGATAAAAACTTTTCTGGGACCTACAGTTCTTGTGATACCATGTCTAGAAAACTGCCTGGCAACAGAAAAGAAAAGGCGACGATTTGGACGTTTTCCATTTTGGTCCAAAATGCAAATCCAAATCAACCGGCACAGGTTCCTCATTGGCTACAGTACACAATTTGAAATCCAAATGACACATGCAAACAAAGCAAATCGGTGACTCAGAAGTGACTCGGTCATGTGACTACAGGTGCGATACTGTTGTCTTTGACCAGAATATACATCCTGATTTGAAGTATGAGTTAGGATACCCAGAAGAACAAGGTCATTTGATGTTAACATTACATATAAGCCATGTTCACAAAACTCCAAGGGTTTTGAAAAATTAAATACGATTATTTTACTACACTCCATGTTGTGTACCACACGATTGCCGAAACTCTGAAAATCATCACCCTGACCATTCTCCTTCCGCTTCTCATATCGAGTGTAGACTGGAGGTTCAACATACCAGAAGCGCGGAGCTTTCGTGTTGTGTGATATTTCAAAACACCAGGATTTGTCAACAAAGATGACCTTGTGTGAGGTCACCTCCACTCACTATCCACTGAAGTGTCTCATACGGCACGACACTCTGAATTCTCATCGGTCGGAGTGTGAGCTTCACCCCAAGTTTTTTAGGGGGGGTAAAACCCTGACTAGGTCCTCGATAAAACCCCCGAGTTTTAAACTCCTAATGCGTCCACATGGTCAAACCCGATTGAAACTCCAGGTTTTTTAAATCTCCAGCGTTTCAGCATCCATGTGGACACAACTAAAGACGCTCAGTGAAACTGTGTCCTGGGAGATGGGAATATTATAGTTCACAAAGCCCGCAAAAGGGTGTACACAGTGTTTCGGAATGTTTAGTACTTTAACTTACCAAGTCACTTTAACTCTTTAACGGTATGGGATGTCACACTGCGAAACTATTAATTAATCCACAAAGAATAATAAAACCATAAACACACACAACATGATATTAGAGAGAGACACATCTCAATTTTGCAGTGCAGCATAACTATTCTAAATCTAAACTCGAATCCAACCCTAATGCTCAGAGCCTCAACCCAAAGTCTAAAGACTATACTAATTGCCCTGATAGCAAATTTTACTCCAGTCAGCTGATATACCAAAAAGTTTTCAAGGTAAACTGATCTAATGTACACAGTATACTTTGTTCGGCATGAACTAGGCGCGTGATGTCATAGCTTCCATACCTATCCTGCATGCGTATCAACGCACGCGCTGACCCTCATACACTCATGATTACAGCTGCAGTTTACTGCGATTTGCAATTTGATTCTGCATGAAAGCCTGTTGTGACGTCCACACTCCTTAGTTTAGGCCGGACGAATTATAGTAATCTCAATAACATACTTGTGAAAAAGGGTAGTACTTTTCTGGAAAAGTGTATAGTGAGTTGTTTTCTTTGGTTATTGACTCATTATCAAAACGCCACTAATGCCTTACTACAAAAGAAGGCCAGGTGTGTTTTCGTTCCAGTTGTTTGATTTGTTGGTGAGCAGTGGTTCCCTTAACAGCTCTGTACAAAATCTCCTCCCCTGAGTGAGCTTGATTGAGCTGGTGATTCTGAGCTTGATTTGAGCTTGGTCCAAACTGTCTTCTCAGTAATGTTCTTATTAATGTTCATGTATGGCTTTGAATATGTTGTATATTTAAGATGTGCAGTGTTGTTATGGTGAAGGAAAAAAAAAAAAATATTATCTACCTGTTATATAGTCGGAGTATTAAAATTGAGTGATCCTTCTTATCAGACATAATAAAAAAATACAAATAATATTAAAAGGCAAAGGGGGAATAGAAAAAACACATACAATATAAAGGGAAATAGTTTGAGTTGGAATTCCTGCCATTTCAATACCCGTTGTGTGATAATAAAGAAACCGGGGGGTGTGGTGGTGACTTAGTATTCAGTAGCAAAACCAGTGGAGGCAGGGAGGAAAACTTCCCTCTAAAGAGGGAAAATGGGGATGACAAAGAGGAAAAAGGGGGGATGACAAAGGAAAAATGGGGGAGGAGGATGACAAAAGGAATAGGGGGATGACACAGAAGGAAAATAGGGAGCAAGACCAAAGAGGAAAAATGGGGATGACAAAAGGACAAAATGGGATGAAAAAAAGGCCAAAATGGGGGGGACAAAGAGGGAAAAATGGGTCTTCCAAAGGAGAAAAAAAATTGGACGACGCCGGCCATGTGTCTTGACTCGCCAACCAAAAACGTGGTGCTGTTGTTTACGTTTTTTCAAATTCGGACTTGAATGAATGATATATCTATGCCAAACTGAAGTATTGCTATTGCTTTTGGTCTCATTTTTTTAAAGCGAAATAAATGCAATCTCAGCACTGTAATAATGGGGGAATACCTAGAATTTTTAATGATACACTGTGACTAAAAGAATTCACGATGGGCAGGGTGGTGGAGGCGGGGGGGAGCGGCAGCGGCGAGGAAGCGGGGGGTAAGGTCGGTAGGTACACCCAAAAACCTCTATAGAAGTTAACCATTTTTGTTGTGTATTATCTGCATTTCATTCTTTCACAGACTCCTAAATTGGATTTATGTTCTATTCAGCATTTAATGATGTAAATAGGAATAGGGCCACATGAATAATAAAGTTAATGACAAACATGTTATATCAGAGTGAGTAAATTGTAATAAGAGTAACGAGTTCACTCATAAGCGCATGATCCATGTCATAATGCCAACACTACTGCGTCAGTGGTTCTTGCCATGTGAAAACTAGTAAACAAAGGAAGTTATTCCCAAGGGACTGCACTGCATGCTTTTGGAATTAAACTTGTTCAGAGAGGAGCCCACTTTAAATTTTACTCTGACCAATGATGGACATATTCCTACATGTAGACACGTGTTCAATTGCCATGCCATGTAATGACTTGTATGAAACATCCACTTCAAGACAAGTATGCGTCCAGGTACACTACATGTGTTGTGTGCAGTTGTTTTTTCAAAAGATATTAAATAGACCATTCAGTAAATTATATTCTTAAACAACTGTGAAGAAAAATGCAAGCAATTTCATTGGGCCGATGCCCAGGTTCAATTCGACAATTGAACCCAGTAGTACGCGCTTGCGAGTGCTGTTATTCTTAGGTTGAAGCACTCGCGTTAATAATGCGTTTGCTAAGTTCGCGCACACCTGCCAACGTTAATGCGTCTATTCTCGTTGTGTATGATTTTGCGTTTCAAGGGGTTGGTTCGATTGTTGTTACTGGGTGGTGACGGGTGGACAGGTCTTTTCTGTTGTATTTAAGCACGTAAAGTATCGCGAAAAGTGGGTTAAAAGATGACTAAACAAAAAAAAAAAAATGTTGAAGCTGTTTTAGAATAAAGGATGATTTTGGGAACCAGTACCGCGGTACGCTCTTTACGACCTGGTTCTTGCACTTAAAATAATGGTATCGCCTTGGTTTCAAATTCGTCGTAAAGAGGGTACAGGTTCACAAATCTATACCTTTATTCTCCTTTAAAATTTTAGTATACCTGGAGTGCGATTGATAAGGGAGGAGAAAATGGAAAAAACTTCAATGAATTCTACAGGTGGTATTGATATTTTTCGACCTCAATTTCAATACACAAAGTATAAATGTTTTGCTTTAATAATCTTATTTGAGAAAAGGCATAACCCCACACAGTTATACATTTTCTAGAAGGAAATTTGATGAGGAATTCAAATCTGAAGAGAAAATGAGTGTTAGGGGCAATGGGGGTGAGATATGGTCTTACAAGAAACATATTTTTGTGCTTCCTTGAACGTTAAAATGTTTTCAAACCATAAAGGTTTCTAACTTTCACCTACCCAATTTTTTAGTGGTCTATTTGAATCTTCATGAAATTCCTTTTAGAAAATGTATACTTTTGTATAGGTAGGGTGATACTTCTGATGTTATGCCAACTTGAAGGGCGGTGCGGTAGATGCGATTTTCTTAGAATCACGCAATGTAACGCCTATGGGTGGCGAAGTCAAGACACATGGCCACAAAAGAATGAAAAATGTGGATGAGAATGGGAAGAAAGAGAGGACACAGGAAGGAAAAAAAGAATGGGGGATGGATAGAAAAAACACATACAATATAAAAGGAAATCGTTTGAATTTCTGCCAGTTAACCCAGGAATGTGTGGTGATTAGAAAGGACCAGTGACAAGGGTATCAGTGGCATAATCAGTAGGGGCAGGGGAAACTTCCCCAAAAGACCAAAAATGGGCATGACAAGAGAAAATGGGGGTGGGGGGTCGACAAGAGGAAAATGGGGGACGACATAAAAGGGGAAGAATGGGGATTGACAAAGGGGAAAATAAGAGGGAAAATGGGTCCGTAAAAGGAGAGAAATTGGTACGACAAAGAGGAAAATGGAGAGCGAAGGGGAAAAAAGAGAGCAGAGGTGAGATGAAGAAAAGAAGACAGGGTCGATTCTCGAACCACACAGCCTGTGCAGTAGTAGTAAAGGAGGGAAAAGTAACACAACTTTACTTTAAGATCACAGGGAGGACTGATATGGAAAAACTGTTCTGAAACCACTTAGGCCCTGCCAAAGCAATTACAATACCTTGTTTCATGGCAACAATACAAGCTATTGCAGTGATTTTGACTTGATGACACAGATGACTAAAAAAAAAATTTTATCCAAATGTTTACTACACATCCAGGTTATGACCATACAATGATGTGTGGATTGACCTTGGATGACCCTGCATGACCTTGAAGACCTTCAAAATTTTGGCAATGAAAATGTGACCACACCACCCATTTTCCTCATCCTACAACACACTTAGCCATTGACCTTTAATGACCCCACATTTACCTCAAAACGACCTTCAAAACTTTTGGGCACTGAAATGTTGACACACCAAGCTTAATCATCATACCACAATTGATGAGGTTTGTAGCAATTTTTAAAGGGACATAATGGATTGAGAAAAAAACTTGAATAATGAAAGGACCCTACTGAAATACTTCCACGAGTTTGAAAACAATTTGGATGTTTACAACAGTATAAAAACAAGAAGAGTTCCGGGGGCAAGTGGCAGTTGTGGCAAATTTCTGAACAAGAAAAGCAAGGTGTTCACATCTGTGCGAGAAGTTTAGCTGTATTAAGACAAGTACTTTGTGCGAGCACACAATTCAAACAGCAAATTAGG
>JAMKCH010054633.1:0-23477 GCA_023653785.1 Ophioderma brevispina | reverse complement strand
CTACTGCCGATGGGTCTACTGTGATGTGCAAATTGTGTCACACTTTAAATATTTTGAGGCATCCAATATTGTGTCATAAGAGTAATTTCATATAGCTTAGACACTCATAGACTTCGTACCTTGTATCCTTGTATTTGGCTACAGAAATGTCTTAAACGAGAAAAAAAATGTGATTTTGATTTGCTTACAGGCCGACTCAGAGATTTCCCGATGGATGGCGCTCTCAATTTTCCAACAATTGTGTTTTTTTGCATTACAATAATGCTTGTCCATATACCTAATCACGTGTGCAATAACTTTAGCTCAAATCGAAGTCCTTCATATAGAAAATCACATCCTTTGTTTAAAAATTCCGGCTCCGGAATTTTGTTATACCCAGTATCCTATGGCACTGTATATACCATAATGTTGACTGACATCAACAGAAAGTCCCCCCCCTTGAAATTTTCCTATCAACTTTGGAATTGCGCATTCTAGGTGAGTATCTTTAGTTCTGTTAGACATATTTTAATTAACTATTTAAAAAAATTAATTCTGAAATCTCTGAGTCAGACTTTATAATTCAATATAAAACATAGACCGAATTTTGTATTTGCTCCTATACGAAAATACAAATTTCACAATTTTTGTACCAGAGAACAGTTTTCAGCTTAATCAGTTTCAGATGGGTTTTTTGATGCACTTTCCATCAGGGCAAAAAGCAGTACTTTTGATTTTTTTAGGGCACCTTACTCAACTCTCTTGTTGCACCTTTAAAGCTTGACATCACTTCTTACTTCTGGCCAGACAAGTATAGAGGTTAGCTGATGTGGAATCCCGGGATCCCAATCTTGGGGTTTTGTGGTTAAGGGCAAGTCTTGTTTTTCACGGTCCTATAGGCTACTTTGCTGTATTCTGTCCGTTTAATATGGACAGAAAATACAAAATTGCAAATTTCGTACATATACGACTGAAATGGCACGTAAGAATTAGGTCCGCATCAGCTTGAAAGTTTGATTTGTTATTAGTGGATCGGCAGTGAAAAGTGATCGCATAAAGTGGAAAACTGCATTTTTAACACATTCAGGTCCATGAATGCCTGGATTCACAGTGGGCCCACTTAAAGGTGCACAAGAGCTTTTGAGGCCACCCACTATGTGTCCCATAATTTAAGTTATATTTTATAATAGAATAGACACTCAATAGATGTCTTCCCTTGTAATTTGGCTACAGAAATGTCTTAAAAGAGAGAAAAATTTTTTTTAATTGTTTCTTTATTTATAATTCAATATAAATTCAGCATATAAAACAGGCTGAATTTCATATTTGCTCCTATACGAAATTAGAAATTTCAACATTTTTGTACCAAAGAAACATTTTTCAGCTTAATAATTTCAAGATGGGGGATCTTTTTGATTGAAAGCTTACATCAAGGAAAGTCAGTACTTTTGATTTTTTTAGGTACACTGATATTGAATCCTCTCATTGCACCTTTAATAATTTATTTTAAGGTTCACAATCAACAATTAATTTACAAAGAAAAAATGGGGAGCAAAGGGTGATTCTTCACTAAGTGTCCACTTCATGTTTCAAGTGAACTTGATTTTCAAAACCAGGGTATCTGCAACTTCGAGAGATGTCTGCAAAGATTTACACCAATAGCATTGGAAAAATATGTTGGGCCCAATTTACGATTGTTCTATAGAATTTTTCTTCTTTATTTCCCAGGATGGTCACTGCATTGTCATTCCGTAACATTGTTATATAAACATGCTGGACTCTAACAGACAATCAGTTACAAGTATAATTAGGTTCCAATTGTCAGGTTATAAAATGTTATGGACTAATTTCCTGCATAAGGACATGTTCCATGTTTTTGATTATTCAAATTGTAAACTTCCAAAGTGTACACCTCCCAAAATAGTAATTTTAGGTAAAAACTGCAACTGTCAGTATTTTTAATCAAAGTGCTTTAAAAGGACTAATACTTCAGATCAGAGGGGGAAGCAAACTATCGGTATGTCAATAATAATAAGAAAAAATGCTTTTGCGTGCATTACATCCTGCTATGAGCATTTAAATACTAATGTTACGAAATGACAAAGCATCACATTACATTAACAGAAATGACATGTTACAGAAATGACCAACTTGTTTACGGAAATGACAAATGGGGGAATTACTTTATTTTACACTAGTATGAAGCTCAAAAAAAGGAAAAAGAAACAGCAAAAACAATTAATTTGCAAGCCTGAAATAAGCAGACAGGACCATTGGGCAATTTATTTAAAATTGCCCCTGGTTCACAGGGTGTAAAGGACATGAAGAGAATTTTTTAGGATACGAATTCATCTCAAATTGCACAACGATGTAGAACACCTACGAAGAATGTTCCGAAGGTTATGGACAAACGAGTACAAAGGAAAACAGCACACCCTGTTTTGAACTTGCATGACTGTAATTGTTCCCATGAACACCGGCTTTGACTTTCTGTCGTGCACGACAGAAAGTACTAAATCATCATTTATTACATAAAGCGGTGTAATCGGCTTATTCACTTCATGTGTGGATTGAATACATTTTTTTAAAGCATTCCAAATATGCAAAAACCCGGGGTTAAAAAAAACTGGGGGCGATCTTTCTGGAATATCCGTCATGTCTCTTTAACAGGACAGGGCCAATTTCTAATGAACCAGGGGTCATTTTTCAAAAACATGTAAAATGATGTTAATGGAAACCACCGTGTCAGGCTTAGTGACATGTTATTGTGTTATATGACCTTCAGTAGTTCAGGTTATCAACTTTATCCAATTCGTACCCATCTTTTGCAAAAGCAAGGCTCGCCATGCTACGGATCAAGTATAAATTCAGCCTCACCATATTTCGTCGTTACAAAAAGAAGCTTTACATGATTGCTTGCCTGATGTAACAAGACAATTGTTGAACAATCAGAACACCCGTATGAAACAGCCGACGTTGTTGGTATTGTAACGAGACTGGTCGTCCCTTATTCATGGAGTGCTGAGGCTACTTATTTGTGAAATCAAGACCAGGAAAAACTGGTATAAATCACCCCAGCTGCACACAGCAAAAAAAAAATACCCATCTTTACTACAACTATGGACTTACTTTACATTGACATGAGGAATGCTGCAGGCACCGGAGAAGTCCGCCGGAACGGGGCAGTAGGCGAGGATTGCGAGCGGAGCAAGGTCCCGCCGCAACAACCCCTCCAGGCCCAAGCCGTCCTGGTGACACCAGGCCGATACCTGCCACAATCCTTTTGCCGGGCACCCAACACTCATGACTTCCAAAACACTCTAAAATCCTGCGAACTCCTCATCGGGCAGTGGCAAACGTTTCCCGAATAACTGACGGATATATACTCTAGATATTGTTCGCCATCCAGGACATAGCTCTCCACCTTGAGGAGCCTCTCTGACCACTAACTGAGATCGTCCTTCTCCTCTCCGGTGTTCATAGTGCTGCTGGTGGTGTTTAGGGGGACTCAGTGATCGGGACAGAAGATCTTTCTGGCCCCACCGGTCGCTTCCCGTCCACCACCAAGTCGATGTAATTGGACGTCCACCGTGGTGGACACCACCTCTCGTGGGGTGGCCAGGACTTGCAGCATTCACGGAAAACCTCTTGCCGCAACGGACTACATGATAGTTGCGTTTAACCATAGGACTTCGTGTTGGTGTAGTCTGAGTTCGACCAGGGACGAGTAATGGCGACCGCAATCAAAGGCAGGTGGGTACGTTCCCCCGGCTCAGGTTTTGAGCAGTTGTCGGGTTGGGGGGGTATCATCTCCCTAAAATCTAATCTCAATGCGGCGTCCTCTACCAATCCAAGCTGGCTACTGTGCGCCTGGATGACATGGGTTGGTTCCTCTGCTAACGGGAGGCTTTCTAGCGGGGTTTCGCTAGACGGCCTGGTGTTGTTGGGGTAAGTTTTTTTTTAGATGGCGATCCCATTGTTCTAAGGTCCGTTCATACTTCCACTGCACTGCATGCTGTGCAGTAAAATTGACTGCCAATGTTCCGTCACTTCCGCTGCACCTCTACTCGATTTACTGCAGGTCACCCAGGTCACCGCAGGTCACAGGTTGCAGTACGTTGCCGTAACCTTGCGGAAATTTGGCATAATGCAACCTGACTGCACCTCCACTTCATCTTGCTGCATCGCCAGTTAAAACAAGGCGGTTCTCGACCACAAAGATCCCCCCCCAGTGCAGTGCATAAAGAACAAGAATTAACATCTTTTAAGATCTCTGGGAAGAGTTTTGATGAAATAGTGGTTCTTGAACCCACTAATGGGTCATTCCATTGACCTGACCTTCAAAATTTTTGGCCTGAACTGTTTTACACACACACACCAACTTCTCCTCCTACCACATATTAGTGATTTGATCCTTGAATGACGGTTCCAATACTTGTAGTTGGGTACGAGATCATGGGATAAGGGTATGGTACGGGGTCCGAGACCATGGGCATGGGTACGTTCCGATCACCTTGTGTACGTGTTCCGGGTCCTGCAGTCCCAACTTGTGACAAAGTCATTGATATGGCGTACGGGACGGGTCCAAGCCCATGGGTACGGGTATGGTCGGGTCCAAGCCCATGGGTACGGGTATGGGTACGGGTCACCTCTTAGACCAACCCATGGTACGGGTACGTGGTCATGGCATGGGGTCCATTCTTTGGGTACGGGGTACCTACCTTTGGGTAAATTATACCTGGTACATATAAGTGCAAGAGTTCCAAAACTTCAAAGGGCACTATCAGTGATCACCTGAAAAGCAATATTGATTGGAATTTGCAGGGAATAGCTATAAGAATGAAGGGTAAGTATGTGGAATCCTTAAAGTATTTTTAGCAACTGAAAAAAGTGGCAGAAAAGGAATCAAGACTTTAAAGGATGTCACTATCCAATAAGTTGTTGCATACATGCTCAGGTCCACTATGGGTAAAGTTTAATTTCATTCAAATATGGGGAGGTTAATGGCTCGAACAGTGCAAATTAAGTGTAAAACACTAAGGCATATGTGGTGCATAGTATGCCATTCGGGCATCTATATTATCCATGGGGTATCGTATATTGTGAAAAAACTGTAGATAGACTGAAAATAGTTTGGGAGGTATAAATTAAGGTGCAGCAAGAGATAATATTGATTTTGTGTATTTGGCTACCGAAATGTAGTATCTCAAAGGTGAAAAGTGAAAACAAAAGGTAAATTAGAGTTTTACTTATATTATTTTAATATAAAAACAGTTCTATTTGCGTCAAAGCACAAAATTGAAATTTCGATTTTTTTGTACCAAAGAATAATTCTGCTTAGTCCTTCCAGATGGGGAGTAACATTCAGTGCAACAAATATTTTTTTAGAGACAACCCGTGTGTAAAAATCCCTTGTTGCCCCTTTACATTCATCAAAGTGAACAAATTCAACTCCAGTGAATCCATTAAACCAAAGAATACCGGGCCAGTAGTTTTTGTTTTTTAAATTTTAAATCCATCGGGGACAGGTAAGAGTATGGCAACAACAATATGGAAAATGGTATGGTTACAAGACCATGGGTAATGGATAGTCCTGTGAGCATGACTCCTCTATATGTACATAATCATTATACATTAAATTCAGCAATGCAGGAGTCATGCCAAAATAGTGTAACTGATATGACAACATTTTTTGGTATCGCATTATCCAATTATTTTCACGCTTTATGCGAATAAATATACCCGATTCCACTTGAAAGTATTCCTTAGAGTGTTATCAAAAACAGGTTAGTCGTAAATATCTTCATCAACTTTTATGCAGTTGAATTGAATGAAATTGTCAAGACTTGTCTTAAGTCTGATGGTGACTAAAGTTGATTTTGATATATGCAATATTGCAGGTGGCTTATTTATGAAAGCTTTAGCTTGTATTTAAATTGGATATTACTGGTGCTTAAGTAGAAGGGTTTAGCGAAAGCACCGGTGTTATAAGAAAAAATTGAGGTGACATGTGTCGTGGTCGAATTGAAGGCCCTAAACAAAAATGTCATAGCGGATACACATAGTGTTTTGGGACTCACATATAGACTGTTAAATGCATACTGTTAAAGAAACGTCATGTGAGGTCCCAATTATTGGACTAGGGTATGGGACGGATACAGGTCTGAGGCCATGGGTATCGGTACGGGTCCGAAACCGTGGGTATGGGGATGGGTCCAAGACCATTGGTGATGGGTACGGGTCATCCGACCATGGGTTATGGGTTAGGTATGGGTCCGAGACCAGTGGGTCCGGGTACGGGTCCGGGGCCAAGACCAGGGTACGGGAACGAGTACGGGTCCGAGACCTGGGTACGGGTAAAAACAAAAAACGGCGGGGGGCAGGGGGGGGTCCGGTCCAGGCAGTGATTAAAGTAGGTGTCACAGGGTACGGGTATGGGTCCGAGACTATGGTACGGGTACGCTATTTTGTACCCGGGTATGGGTAGGTAAGGGTATGGTAGGGTACTTAAAAGTGCAGGAATGACCCACATGACCTTCAAAATGTGGACATTGTGAATTGACCACACCACACCTAATTTTCATCCTCCCAAAACATGGTAGTGATTCGACCTTCAAATGACCGTTAAGAAATTTTGGCTATTCGAATTTTGACCACATTACTAGGTTTCATGGACCACCGCCACCCCCCCCACCCCTTTACAACTATGTGCAAGGGATTTGACCTGAATGACCCTTACATGACCTTTGAAAAATGACCTTCAAAGGTTTTGCAGCTGTAATGTTGACCAACGACCCACCCAATTTTACCCTCGTACCACATGTTAGTGATTTACTCTTGAAGACCCCGCCACGACCTTCAATGACCTTCAAACATTTTGGCCATGGAAAATTGGTTTTGGGGGGGGGGAAACCCCCCCCCCCCACACCCTCCAAGTGTATAATCCTACTAAAACCGATAAGGTTTTAAGGCATTTAACTCCACTTTTTGGCTATTTTTGACCGCATTTGACCTTTTGATACAATGCCAGATTGACCCACCTCCGAACTCATCCACCGCCTACTTGAGTGACATCTATGGTGTGAAGATGGACACCATACTTGCCTCCAGATAAAAAAGATATCGTGTTGACAAGTTAATATAGCGATTTATCCCTATATTTGACATTTTGACCACATTTGACCTTTGACCCATTGCCAAATGACCCACTTTGTATCCCCAGCCCACGCCTACTTGAGATACATGTATAATTGCAAGATGAGGACTCCACATTGCTTAGTTCCACAAGATATAGCATGGGACGCACACACGGACGGCTAGGCAGTTTCTAGTAGGTCCCCCCTTTCCCAACAAAAGTTGGCGGGGGACCCAGATAATTTAACTTCTTTCAGGTTACCTGCATTGCGTTGCAATACTGCAGTGATTGCGTGGCAATTTTGGTAGGCTGCATTGAACAGCATTGCACTGCAGTGCAGGGAAGTATGAACGGACTTAGTTGCGCCTTCTTTGACCCGCCTTTTGACATTGGTGCGGTTTTCTCTTTAGCTGTTGAGACTGGCGGGTGCGTTCCCATCACGGGATGCATGCCTTGTGGAACCAGTTCCCTTGGTTTTAATGTCCCAAGACGCCCATTTGACCACAGTTTCCTGGACTTTACTTGGTATTAGGGCTTGGGCGCCCCTGTGGAGGGCCTGACCTGGGTAAGTCTCCAGAGAACTTGCTGCCAGACATGAGATACACCCTTATTAACATTCGGGATGGGGATAGCCTGGTGGTGCTATCCGCTCCTTAGGGTTGTTTTTTTAAACACAGCATCGGGTCTTTGCACTCTACTAGGCAGGGGTTGACAGCAGTTGTCGTAGTGGTGGTTTTGGCATTATCTGTAGGGGTGTTTTTGGCTGTCCTTAGGGTTGGGCAAATGGCTGTCTAGTCCTTTAATACCAGGGTCGGTCTTTCCAATCTCGACTGCTGCACTAGACTCCGACCGGCACTTTTTCTTAGAATCCTCATCCTGCCTGTCCCTGGATTCTGGGTCCGACGGTCCCATGGATTGGGGACCGGGATTTTCCTTTAGCGGCGTCCCTCTTTGGGGTGGTCCGCCGGTTCCCTGGATCGGGACCGGGATTTTCCTTTAGCGGCGTCCCTCTTTGGGGTGGTCCGCCTGTGCCCCCCTGGATCCCGGGAACCAGGATCTTGCCCTTCTTGCGGGTGAGTGTATTCCCAACGAGCTGACACTATAATCGTCCTCCGGGAGGGTGGTACTTCTGCTCCGTCGTCTTTTCCTCTCCGATCTTTTTCCCTTTTTTTGTGGGGAATGGCTGCAGGCTTCTTCTCAGGAGAGGGGCTTTGGTCAGAGCTTCGTGACCTGTGACGTTGGTCATGCCTCTTAAGATATCAAGCCAACTGACGTCCCTCCGGCTCCGTGAAAGCTGGGGGTGGGGTCACGGCGATCCATTCTATTGCAATGACAAATATACCAATGTAAGTAAGTCTATTTAAATACACCACATTGTTATTACAATTTCCCAAGAACTCCACCTTAGGTACCGTGGATCTTAACCTAACTTGGGAGCACCTCTTGCATTGCATCCCGGAAACAGCCATGCAAAAAAACTCATCACAAGCCTGACAACGGCACCGACTTGCACGATCCGCCTTTCCCTTTCCGACTGCCCCACACCACCGACAGCCCTTGGGACGTCTAATGCTCCAGGCGATTCTTCCTGCAGCGCATGCCCTCCCCGGCATCTGCCATGGAGGTACCTCCAATGCCTTCAGGTCCTCCCACACGTCCCTTACTTTACGCAACGCTCTGATAAGTGACGCCGTTCTCTTACTGGGGAGCTGCAAAGGTGAAGAGGAAGATCCTCTATCCCGAGCCGTCAGGGTTTATCATCCATCAATCCTCCCTCCTTCACACCGCAGGAGCCAGTTGGCGTACCTTGATCATGCTTTCCACGCCACAGCGGACTTCCTTCTCTCCTCTGTTGGAGGCTTCCTCCTTTACTCGCTCCATTTTGGACAATGAGCATCGTCTCCCGCAAGGTCATAAGGACGTCACCCAACCTCAACATATAACTCGGAGTTTAGTGGTGGATGTCTTTTTTCGTGCGTCCCCCCTCGTTTCTTGAGGTAGGTTTGACGATGAATTTCCATTGTACCTGAATCGTTCGTACATAGCAAACCGTTCTACCTATTCTTGACCCGACCTTTTCTCCTTGGGGATATTGTCCTGCCGTTGGTTTATCTTCCTCTCCTTGCCTCTCCTTTTCTGGATTCCCGCTCATTCCTCCATGCTCTCTTATCTTGGGATCGGGTAGGCATCCTTAATGGTAGACCGCATTAGCTCCTGTAATCCCACAGGAAAACGGCTGGCTTTCATCTTTCTTTCTTATGCAGGTGTCCTTTGAAGCCTGGACCCCATCCTCACGGGGTAGGGCCAAATATCACGCCGACCGACGTCGAAGCTTCAGGTCAATTTATTTTTGTTATAGTGAAATCTGTCATCTGGAGTTTTTATTTTGTTTGGTGAAAGCTTACTATAAAGTTTTTGTGAAAGGGTGAAGCTTTGACGTGTGATTGTGATTCTGGTGGTAAGACGTCCAATCAATTACGTCGGGTCGCGTCGAAAAATTGTTCGAAATCGTGCATTTCGAAACATTTCAACAACTTTAAAATCCACGGACCGTAATGCAGGCAGAATGCATCAGACAAAAAACTACCAAAGTTCTCAAGTATTCGTTGTAATTGGAGGCGAGATGTGAATACTGTGTAGGACGGTCCAAAAATATCAAATGTTTAAACCCTGACCTCTATCAGGGGTTTTACACCGGCTAGGTAAAATAAAAATTGAATATTCATAGGATGTATAATCACTTAACAGTCCTTGTCTTTTGAGCGTGCGAGTGAGATCGCATGCCATCGCATGCCTAAAATTGTCCTAAGATGTGCGTTTGTTTTTTAAACTCGCCCGCCTTGGATTTCTTGATCCTTTCATTTTGGGGTTTCGATAACGGCATGAGTCGGATGTCATAAAGCGGACATTGGTGATATATTATCGTAATTAAACCATTTTTGAGACACACCGCCGGATTCCTTGAATTTCGTTTAACAGTACAAGTATGATTACACGTAACAAGAGAACGAAGAAATGAGTGCGAAGTATGAATATCCCAACGATTCTGCGATGCATGACAGCCGTCATTTCAACGGCTCGCCATTTTGTGGAAATTCCTCCGACATGTCCGAACTTCGGGTTGATACAGGGGTATTTTTCTCCTAAAAAATTAGGTGTATGTATGGAGAGTGAACTTGAAGTTGGGAGTGGGTTGAGGAAATGTGTGCATTTATCCCTACTTTTTTATTAAAAAGGTCCTTTTAAGATTACATCCACCATAACAATACGCTAACTTGGATTCGACTTTTTATCATTGCTTGTGATTATGGCATCAGGGCCCTACCATTCTCGCATGCTTCCATCGAATACAATCACTCAACAGCCTAAGAAAAAAATGGAAAACTTGTTTCGTTTTTAAAAAAATGCTTGAAATGTCCTCTGCAAAACGAAAGACATTCAGTTACTAAAGGTATAGGTTTTGAATTTTAGAGAAGAAGGAATGAACGTGATAGGGAACGTGGCCACATGTAAAATTATCAGTACCCGCAAAGAACGGTCATTTAGCCCACCAGAACAAAATTCTCATTTGGTTTGTTACGGGAGAGTGCAGAAGACGATTCCTCTCATTTCAGGGTTTGTCGCACATTGAGGTTGCTGAATATTCAACACAATTGTGGCTTCAGAAAGAGTCATGGGTCCGTACTTCCGTTTACCGATTGGTAAACAGTAATTATGGAAATTTATTACTTGATGGATGATTTATTGTAAATTGGCTAAAGCACTTCTTCGGCAGACTTCAAAGAACATGCAAGTTTAGAATTAAGAGTTGGTGTTAGAAAATTGGCTGCCATGGTTACAGATTATTTTGTCAGCATTTTCATTGAAGAAATCCATAATTCATGGATATATGAGATCCCATGTGACCTAACACTACAGTGCTCAATGTGATCGAGTTTTGATCTCGATCAAAACATGTGGGCAGGTATTATAAGAATGCTGACTTTGTGTACATAGGAGGGTTAAGGTGGCACGAGAGTTTTGGGCATCCAAATATATGTGTCATTATAGTAATTTATATGCGAGTAGACACTCAAAAGACTTTTACCTTTTATTAGCTACAGAAAACGTCTAAAAGAGAGGAAAAGGGCAATTTTGATTTGCGATATTTCAATATAAAACTGGCTGATTTTGTATTGATGCCTATACAATAATCGAATTTTCACCATTTTACCAAAGAAAACAGTTCTCAGCTTATCCTTTCATGTGGGGAAATTTTTGATGGAAAGCTTTACTCAGGGCAAAAAATCAGTTACTTCGATTATTTTCGGGGATGTCCTGATATGTGAATGAAAATCGTTACACCTTTTAAAATGGAGAGCACATCCAACACGCCACCATAAAGTGTGCGATTTTGTGACACAAACATAAAATTAAATCCATGGGTATGGTCTATTATGCACGAAGATATGAAAAAAAACCATTCCCCCAAATTAGCTTGGTTTTATATTATATTTTGATTTTCTTTAAAGGAGTGTTTTTGTGTCGAGCATATGTACCCACAAGGTATTGCACTTCCCCTTCTCACGTGGATCCCAAAGAACCTTCAAATATTGGTCTTTGTTGGATCTGATCCCTCCCTTCTTCCATCAGAAATAAGCTTGGTTGACAAAAACATTTCAAATTGCATGCATTTTGGAATAAATTACATTCACTATAAACACGGAGGTTACACTATAACTAAATGAGGATCAAAATGCTTTAACATGATATTTCTAGTGTACTTTATTTATAAAACACCATGTCAAAGTACCATGCAAACCGGAACTTGCTGGAACAAGGAACACGTTTAACAGGTAGATAGTGTGTTTTAAAACAGTTAAACAAGAGTT
Organism: Ophioderma brevispina; assembly: GCA_023653785.1. NCBI lineage: Eukaryota > Metazoa > Echinodermata > Ophiuroidea > Amphilepidida > Ophiodermatidae > Ophioderma > Ophioderma brevispina. The sequence goes on along the minus strand of JAMKCH010054633.1, from coordinate 11,492 downwards.
AGTTAAACAAGAGTGTAGTAAAAACAGGTTTTGTATACATATTATATTTTGTTTTTATGGAAGGAACATTGGATTAAAACAAAATAACTAATAATTTGCTGACATATTGAAACCTGTTGACTTGGTTTGTTTTGTAAGAAAGGGTGGAGAGTTCAAATGAATGTTCATACGTGTTGGTGATAAACAGCAATATATGTTAATCCCGTATTTAAACAACAATAGGAAGCAATAAAAATTACCTCGATAGTCGAAATATACACATGTCTCGTCAGGAGAGCTCCAGTGATGATGATGGAGAAGCTGAGGATGTAATCATTCACGGTTGACCTAAGTTGACTTTGACGAACCAGTGAAGGTAAAATGACGGAATATCAATTCCTGGTCACGGTGAGTTGGGGGTGTGTTTGTTCTGTCTGGCGGCTTCCTCACTGGCGTGGGTACTCCCTGTTCCTCTCTGTTCAAAATCTGACATTGTCCCAATTCAATGAGTGATGCGTGTCCTTGAGGGAAGGTCCATCCCAGAGCAGAAAACACACCCAGAAACTCAACCGTGACCAAGGAATTGAGGATTCCGTCATTACTCTTCACTGGTTCGAATCAAGGTCAACACTTAGGTCAACTGTGAATGAGTACACTCCATCGTCTCCATCATCAACCATCACTGGAGCTCTCCTGACGAAGACATGTGTATCATGCGAAATATCGAGGTAATTTTATTGCTTTCCTATTGGTGCTTATGATGCGATTAAAAAAAAAACAAACCAAATATATTGTGGAATCACGGATTTATAAGAGGGGAGAAGGGGAGTGGAAGAAAGGAAAAAAAGTTGTGTTGAAGGGAGGAGGGAGTGAAGAAGAAGAATTGAAATTAAAAAAAGCTTAATAGGAGGGTATGTGAAACAGTGGTGAAGCTTAAATTATGCAATGGCAAGTATGAATTGAAAAACAGTATGTAAAGCTTGAATCTATGTAATTTTCAGGATGGTGAAACGGTGGTGAAGCTTAAGATCGTGTACAAAAATGACAAAAGTGAATGCGTCCACCTTTGGAAAATAAATAAGGGTGAAGCCTGTGACTAACAATTTGCAGATAATAGTTTGATACCGTGCCTGTGTTTTTTGTAAAGCCCACGTGAAGTAGTGGTGAATCCTGAGTGATTAAATATTGGCCGGTGAAGAAAGGTGTATGATGTGAGGAGGTGGGTCCAGGCTTCAAAGTGACGCCTGCATAACACAGGACGAACGGGTGAAGACCAGGGGCTGTCGGAAGGATGATGACTCCCTGCTCCAAACAGTCCTATCCCCTGGTCATCGATCGCAGCGCTCTTCGGGTCGGTGACGGGTCGGATGAGTATTCCCTGTCTCGATTTGGTGTTTTGCCCAATTTGTTCGGCCATACGCTAATACCATGAATCATCCTCAGAATGGCGGGTATCGACTAGGCGCATATTCGTCCAACCTGCCACGTTCTTGTGACCACCTCGCCCTCCGTCTCTGTTCTTCGCCTGCTTGTCCCCTGTCATTCACATCCACATTTTTGCGTTGTATCTCATTCGGTGGACGTTTGTCCCGTCCATTCCCGAATCAATTTTCCCGCTAGGTACATTCCGTTCTGGTTAACGTTGCTTATTCGGCAATGCAGTGGACTCCACTCCTCTTGTTTATGCCGATTCCTCCCTCCTCGACTCATCGCTCCTAACCTCCGGTCAAGGTTCCTAAGGTGTGCCCGCCTTAATCACTATTTCTCTTGCCAGGTTGTGAACACTTCACCAGTATGGATTTAGATCACTGCCGGTTCTGTACCAACTGTGTGTTTGCAAGCATGAGCCCCCTATAGCTGAGACTCCTTAATTTCCCGGGCTCGAGGGGATTCCCCATCCAATCCATTGCATTCCTCTTTATGGTTTCCCAGCAAGGACTGCCTCGTGGCCCGCGGAAAATTCGGTGTTGTCTGTTCTAGTGGCACTGTTACTTGAAATCGTTCTTCCCCGTACTACATATCTACATTCTGACTTCGGTCCCACCCAGCTTCAGGGTCTTGCAGTCCAAAACGCCCCCTGCTTGTGGGTGAGAGACATGGTACTCCGGGTGGGAACTACCCAGCTCGGCAACATGTGATGAAGCCAGAGAGGACGCCCAACTCAGAGTGTCACTACACAAGGACTGGAACAGAGGGGATGGAAGAGGGCATCAAAGGAAGGACGGGTACCAAGCCCCTTAATACGAACGAGGAACTAAGGTGTAATGTGAGCTGTTGAATTGAGCAGTGCAAGCAGTCAGTGGGCACCTCTCTAACTTCCGCTCGGGGCACGCCCTACGGTCGGTCTCCGGCTGATGGAGAGGAGCCCGTCCGTAGGCTGAAGGCAAACCAGTCCTAAGTACCGGGTGGCCACATGGCATCTCTGGCCAGCCCAGGGAGGAACGGGTAACCGCGTTTGCACCCCCACTCCACTGCCTGTATTCTGGTGGCTTTTTCTTCTGTTCTCGGGCCCCTCCTCGCAAAGGTGCTGGTCAACTCGGCTCGTCGTTCATGCTCGCCTGCCCATGCGCCATCGGAACATCCGCGGACTTGCACTTCATACTTAACAAATCGGTACGGCGGTACACCTCTAGGCAATTGGTGGTGCGGGAGTGGGTGTGGTTAGGATTGGGTTGGTCTTCGTGCGAGTTGGTGATCGATGGATAGGGAGAAAGGGGACTATCTGGGTTGGCAAACAAAAAAAAACCAGTACATAAAAAAAAAGTAATATTAAAGTGGATGAACAGTTGAAGTGCGATATACTAGCTTGGTAGGAACGCGATCTCTTGGATGAATTAAGGGGGTCGTGGGGTAGGTCAGGTAGGATTGGTAAGAGCGTGCCACAGATCGGATCATGATGATTCGCTCAGATGATCAGGTAGATCGACAGGATTGGTAGAAGCGCTGCACAGATACAGATCAGGATCGTGAGATCTCGGGATGATAAGGTGGATCAGCAGGATTGGTAGGAGCGCTGCAAAGATCAGGATGTGATGATCACTCAGATCAGGTGGATCGGCGTCCGTCATTAAAACCTATAACTGAAATGAAGAAGAAAGAGACAAAATACCTCCTTCGCCTGGGATGATTATGATTCAGCGATGATCGTTTAGAGATAAAGCGAGCCAATATCGGATCACGCTGAGTATCACAAATAATCTCGGGCGCTTTGGCTGTTGATCGGCAATGGATGGGGCTGCTGCAATAACGGCACGGACGATCCAGTACCTGCAAACATCGATGCACTTGATAGGCGGATCGCAGTAGGCTTTGGGCGGATTCCCCCACTCTGCAATTTCAGAGAGCGGATCTGGTTTCATGCATACAAAGTTTGAAAGTTTTCTAAAAAATTTCACTTTTAATTAGACTGACTTCAAAAACCTTATAGAAATTAACCACACAGAGACCATAAATATTCAATTCTTTTCCATGATTATTAGAAAAAAATAGACTGGCGCAGCGTGGGTGCCTAAAGTGGTCAAAGTGTAGGGAATGGTGGCATCCCAAATGAAAATGTCTTTAAACTCACTGGAAGACCGATATAATCTCCCTAGAACAACTCAAATTCTCTGTCAGTAATTATTTTGGAATGGGACACAGCCAGGTTATTATGCCGGACAACGAAGAATTACTATTACTGAAGTAATTAAATAATGTTCCATAATGAAAAAAACAAACAATGTTCCTGAACTTAACTTTCACAAGTTTTCACCTCCCCTTACAATTTTTTCTTTCCCTTCCAAATCATGAATTTTTATCACCTTACCTAACATTTATACTAATTCATATATAATTTTACCATTGTATTGGACTCACCACTGTGAATTAATCTATTGGTCTCAAGCAACTTGCGGAGGGAAACTACCATTATCGGGGAACTGTCTTTCTTGTCTTCTCCTCTAGTCTACACCCAAACTGACCATGAGGTTTTCGTTAAAATTTTCAATAGTTTTATTACTTGGCCGGGATCCTCCATGGGTTAACCATGGGGAGTACAACACTGACTGCGCGGTTTCGGTATTATAAGTACAAGGGGATACGATTTGCCAAAAACCGAACTACTGATTGGCTGAGATACAGGTACTTGATTGTGATATAAAAGTGGGCGTTTCATTGGTCTAAATTTAACGTACGTCATCTGATTACATCATCCACTTAATTCGATTTTTGTTCAATTGCCTCTACGCAAATGTCTAGCCCTGACGTGGGGTTACAACATCTTGCGGGCGCATAGGCTGTGCGCGACAAACACCAGTGATTCCAAACCAAGGCGACACAGGGTACACGGTGTTGTGCCGTAACCCACCACCCCAGGCCAGACAGGCAGAGTTCCTGGGGATGTTGAGGGTACATTTACTGACCCCACTGTGCCTGACACGACTCAGATCGCAGCCTTTACGGAATTAAACACATGATACATGCACTTTATTCCATCCATGACACACAGTTCGCACAGGAATTTCCGTAAATGTACTTGCGTCATAACGCAATGTTTATAGGGCCAGCCGCCGTAAACAAACAACAGTTTTCCTACCATAAATCCCCCGCAAACTGTGGTACTCCTTGAATAAAATTCTACATGTACCAGGAGGTTTCCTAGACTACGAAGGTAAGCTCTAGGGCAGCCAAAGAATTATATGATAAAAAGGAGGTGTTTTACAAATTTCTATGCGGTTAAATGGACTAATAGATTGCGCCAGTATTTACATTGATAAACAAGTTTGCCCTGTACTCGAGCAAATGAATTACAATTTACAACTGCTTGACGGATTCACAAGGAGATAAGTTAGGGACTAGCACTTCTTACATGGATAATATATTACCATATTAAAAATAAAATATGACCCACGCTGCACATGCATAAATAAAAAAAATACCCATCCTTTCTAAACTATGGCTTACTTACATTGACATGCAGATGCGCAGGCACCGGAGAAGTCCCCGCCGGACGGGCGGCATGTTAGGCGAGGATTGCGAGTGGACCGAAGTCACTTACAGTATCAAATTCCTTTCAGGTAAAACTATAGATATAACTTGAGCGGTAGCCGAGTAGATGGAGATTATACTGTGCTACCATTTGCACCAGAGCCCGTAAGGTGATGTTGGACGTTGGTGCCATTGCATGATTGAAAGCGGTGTTGCGTTGGATTGGGATTGAATAAATACAGACAAGATCAGTCGTTTTGCAATATTTATTTGCAAAACGGGTAAAGGTTAAAATAAAGGGAAAAATGTGTTACCCAACAGTTTACAACAATATGATTGCCACCATGGATTGCTACGGGCGCAAATTTCGACCCTGCGGACCCGCTTATTTCACAGGTTTGGTGATTATGTATTCCTTTTTGTAGTAATATTTAAATAAGTGTACAATCTTGCCCAAAGGCAAATTCTAAAACAGTACTCGAAAAAAACTTGTGTTATGGAAATGAGGTTACGGAACTGATGCTTAAACAAACAGTCAGTTGTTAAGCTTTCAACTATGGAGAGAAATCATACCCACGGTTTCCTTCTATCTTGCGCCCACTGAGAGAGAAGTGTTCGAGAGTTTTGTCTATTCTATTTTCCTTTTAAATTCACTATCACGTTGATAGCCCAAAAGATAAAAATGTTTGAAATTGAAATTTGCAGAGAAGAAAAAATAGATTTGAGTAAGGGAAAGGACAAGTTTGGAGAGAGAGGGAGAATTCTCATAAGTTATTTTTGGCAAACAGTGAAAAAAAAAAAAAAACTTAACAGAAAAAGGCAAGAAAGAAAGCAGAAAACAGAAAAGTGGAGAAAGGAAGAAAACAGTAGTTGCTCAAAGATATGAATTCCATTTTTCACTACGTGTTTGTAAGAAAAATAAGTGGTCGTTTCAGACAGTTGAACAGTTAATGGAGAGAAAATGTATGTATTTTGTCCTTATTAGGTGCTCTTCAGTCGTTAGGCAATAGGGTACATATACTTGTATAGGGTGCCAAAAATCTGATTTGATGAACTTTGGCATTTCCATTTAGCAATCACAGGCGAGGCTGGATGAGGGGAAGCTCACCCCCCGCCGGGCTCACCACCCACCCCCACTCCCTTTTAATTAAGCGTGGCGAATCTAAAGGTTGTTAGGCAATGGACCAGCAGTGTCGGGGGACAGAAAATTCTATCAAAAGTGTAAAATTTTCAATCTTTAAATGACAGGAAGGGACGATTTTTTTAGGATCCGGATACAAATTTCTACTTCCAAATTTTCACTGGACATGTGGGGGAGAAATTCTAAGAGGGAAAACGAGACAAAGGTAGAACGGGCTGCGCGAGATTTCCCCATCAATCATGCATTCCTTCTTCGTGATGGTTCCAGCAAGGACTGCCCTCGGCCCGCGGAAATTCGTGTTGTCTGTCTAGTGGTCACTCGTACTTGAAATCGTCCTTCCCGTACTCTCACATCTGACTTCTGTCCCATCCAGCTTCAGGGTCTTCAGTCCAAACGCCCCTGCTTGGGGGAGAGCCATGTAATGCCGGGAACTACCACTGGAAACATCTTGAGTCCCCAGAGAAGACGCCCATCAAAAGGGTCCAAATACCCAAAGGACTGGAACCAGGGGATGGAAAGAGGCATCGAGGATCGACGGGTACCAAGCCCCTCTACCGAAGAGGAACTAAAGTTGTTAATGTGAGCTGTTGAAAACAGTGCAAGCACAGTGGCCACCTCGCTAACTTCTCGCCGGGCACCACCCCTATTAACGTTCGGTCTCCCCTCGTGATTGATAGCCCTTCAGTAGCCTGAAGGCCCAACCATTCCTAAGTACATGGGTGGGCCACATGGCAATCTCTCTTAGCCAATCCCAGGGTAACCAACCGCGTTGCCCACCAGCCACTGCCTGTCCTGTTGCTTTCTTTCTGGTCTTTTTGGTCTCTCCTCAGGCCCCTCCTCCAAGGTGTGGTCCAACCCGGCCCGTCTTCTGCTCGCACTTGCCCATGCGCCATCTGGAACATCCAGCGATCTTGCCTCTTCCTTTCCCAACTCTGTCCTGCGGTCCCCCTTTCTTCGCTGGTGGGTGGTTGATGGGTGGTAGATTGGTTTGGTCTTCGTTGGCGAGTTCGAGTGATCGAGGGATAGGGAAAAGGGGACTATGGGGGGCACAAACGACACTAACACCGTTGAATATCCCGTTGCTGAAGTTGATAGCGATCTACTAGCTTGGTAGGAACGCGATCTCTTGGATGATCAGGTGGTCGGTAGGATTGTAGAGAGCGCTGCACAGATCAGGAATCATGATGATCGCTCAGAGATGATCAGGTCATCGGCAGGATGGGAAAGCGCTTCACAGATACAGATCAGGATCGTGAGGATCCCTGATTATAAGGTGGATCACATGATTGGTAGTAGCGCTGCAACAGATCAGGATCGTGGATGATCACTCAGATCAGGTGGATCGGCGTCCGTCATTAAACCTATCACTGAAATTAGAAAATACCTCCCTTCGCCTGGCGGAATGATCATAGTAATTGATCGTAATAAAGCGCCATCTCGGATCACGCTGAGTATCACAAATAATCTCGGGCTTGCGTGATCGGCAATGGCTGGGCTGCTGCACTAAGCGGCTGGACCGATCCATTGACCTGCAAACACCTCGATTTCACTGATTAGGAGCGGAGGCAGTATGCTTTTGGGCGATTCACCTCCTCATTTCAGGAGCTGATCATGGTTTCACACATGCCTCAAAAGTTATGAAGTTGTCTACAATTTGTCACCTTTTTTAATAGACTGAATCCATACGTTAAGAAATAACTCACACCGAGACCATAATATTCAACTGTCTTTTGCCATGATTAATGAGAAAAAATAGACTGGCGCAGCGTGGGTGCCTAAAGTGGTCCAAGTGGAGTGGAGGGACAATGAAAAGGTCGTTAACTCACGAGACGATATATAACTCCCTAGAACAACTCAAATTCTCTGTCAGTAATTCATTTGGAATTGGACACGCCAAGGTTATATGTATTACCGGAACGAGAATTACTATACTGAATTAATTATCATAATAGTTCCAATAACATACAAAACAAAACAATGGTCCTGAACTACTTTTCACAAGTTTCACCCGTCCCCTTACAATTTTTTTTCTCCCTCCCACTCACTGAAATTTTATCACCTTACCTAACAATTACCTAAGTCATATATTTCAGTACCATGTATTGGACTCACACTGTGACTTAATCTATTGGTCATAGCAACTTGCGGAAACTACAATTATCGGAAAAACTGTCCTTTCTTGTCTTCTCCTCCTAGTTCTACAGCTCAAGCTGACCATGAGTAAAATTTCAACTAGTTTTATACTTGGCCGGGATCATATGGGTAAACCATGGGGGAGGAGTACCACACGACTGCGCGTATAGTACAAAGTTTGATACGATGCCCAAAAAACTGAACTACTATTGGCCTGCTATACAGGTACTTGATTGGCTCTAAAAGTGGGCAGTTTCATTGGTCTAATAGTTTACGTATATGATTAAACAAATTCAATTCTATTTTATTACAATTGCCTACGCAAAGTCTAGCCTGACGTGGGGTTACAACCACAACGCGGCTGCGCATAAGCTGTGCGCCGGGACAACCACAAGTGATCCAAAACCAAGGCGACACAGGGTACACGCGTGTGCCGTCACCCACACCCCAGGCCAGACAGATTCAATGGGGATGGGACTTGACTTGACCCACTTTGCTGACACGACTCAGAATTATTCAGCAGGCCTTTAGGTATAAAGCACACAGTATCACATGCACTTTAGTCCATCCATGACACACAGTCGCACAGGGATCCGTAGGTGACTTGCTGTCATAACGCAATGTTTATAGGGCCAGCCGCCGTAAAAATAACAGTTTCCTACAAATCCCCGCAAACTTGGTACCTCCTGAAAAATCTACATGTACAGTAGTTCCTAGACTACGAAAGTAAAGCTCTAGGCAGCCAAATAATTAATTACAAAGGTAGTTTTACAAATTTACAGAGGGTTACAATGGACTAATAGATTGGAGTATTACACATGATACACAGTCCTGGCTACTCTGAATAACTAGGCCTAAAATGTAAACAACTGCAGCTGCACTAGGCTAAGTTAAGGTCTATCACTTAACATGGATTATCTATACATATATAAAAGAAAATGTGGACCACGCTTGACATGCAAAAAAAAAATACCATGCCTTTCTATTAAACTATGGCTTACTTACATTGACATTCAAAATGCTGCAGGCACCGGAGAAAGTCCCGCCTTAACGGGGCAGTAAAGGGCAGATTGCGAGTGTCACCAAGGTCCACTACAGTATCATAATCCTTTTCCAGTTTCCGGTTAAAACTACTAGGATATAATTGATCGGAGCCAGCGTAGATTGGGTATCACTGTGCTACCATTGCCAACGAGCCGGTTAGCTTGCTTTGACGTGGGTGCCAATTGCTCTGATTTAAAGCTGTGTTGCTTTGGATGGGATTGAATAAATACAGACAATATGATTTTTCTTTGCAATATTATTATGACAACAAGGTAAAATAAATGAGAAACTGTGTTTACCTAACATTTTACATCAATATTATTGCACCATGGATTGCACGGTGCCGCAAATTTGTGCGCCCTGCGAACTGCTGATTTCAAGGCTTGATTACATGTATCACTTTTTGTATTTAATATTAAATTAATGACAATTTGCCCAAAAGGCAATTAAAAAAAATACTCTCAAAAACTTGTGTTATGAAATGAGCGTTACGGAAATGATTGCTTAAACAAACATGTCAGTATTAGGCGTTCACTATGGAGAGGAAATCATACTCACCGGTCTTCGTATTCTGGCGCCCACTGAGAGAGAGATTGACGTTAGTTTTTCTATTCATATTTTCCTAAGTCACTCTCAGTGATTTAGCCAAAAGATTTTCAACATGTTTGGACAATTTGCGAAATAGCTTATAAGTGAAGACAAGTTTGGAGGAAATTCTCATTAAGTTATTTGGGCAACTTGAAAAATTAAACAGAAAAGGAAGAAGAAAAACAGTAGTGCCCTCAAAGATAGTGGAATCTCAAGTCAAATACGTGTTGTAGTAAATAAGTGTCCGTTCCGGACAGTAATGACTGAAATGTATGTTTTGTCCTATTAGGTTGCTTTCAGGCGTAGCAATAGGGTACATATACTTGTATAGGGTGCAAAATCTGATTTGTGATGAATTTTGATTTTCCAATTTAGCAAATCACTGATAGTGCCTTTAAGTCATCAGTGGCGCATCAAAGGCTTGTTACGCAATGACCAGCATTGTCGGGACCAGAAAAATTCTATCAAATGTAAAATTTTTCAATCTTTAACATGACAGGAGGCGATTTTTTAGGATCAAAATTCTCTCAATTTCACTGGAGCTGTGAGACCACCTACCGAGAGAAGTTTGAAGGTTTATTGGACAAAACAGGTGCAAAAAAGGAAAGAAAAACCGCAAACCTTGGTTTGAATTGCCTGGTATCGTACTCGTTCCCATAGAAACCATGCATATTGACTTTCTGTCGTGCATGACAGAAGAAATACTAAAATCATCTCTTTAGTACAAAAGAAAGGCCTATTTGGCTTTTATTCACTCAGGGTGTGATTTAATACATTGTTAAGCATTCCGAAATACGTAAAAACCCGGCGTTCGATAAAAATTGTGGGATGCTCTGGAAATCTCCTCCGGTCTCTTTAATGTACAGGTGGCATATTTTTTTTTGAGATGTGATCTTGGAAAACCGCCACATGTCGCACAGGACAGTTTTGAAAAAATAAAGAAATATAGCGCAAACTTTTGATATTGTACTTTTGTCAGTTGTATAAGCATAACTTTTGATATTGTGTATCAAAAGAAGAAAGAAGTAAATGGTTATGGAAACTTAATATTTCAAACTCGGCAGTTATGTAAATATAAATTTCCCACATGTGGCGGGTTTTCCCAGGTTACATCACATTTATATAAGACTAGCGGGAGGACCGCGATTCGCGCGGGCCCCGGCTAGCTGAGTGAACGGGCGCGATCACTGAAATGGGAACAGTCATGAAAACAGAAGCGATCACTGAAGGATCAATGTCCCGTCTGTCCCGTATTTCACATTACGAATGCGCTGCAGTAATTTTACACCCCTCAGTGGGGAATTGACCCCGGGGCCCGGGTGCTATGGGGGAGCCCGTAAAAAAAAAATAAAAGTTCAGCCTGCGTTTGTGACAAAAGTCAGAGAGGGAGAGAAGTGAGAGAAGGCGAGAGAGAGGAAAGTGCGTGAGGAGTGGGAGCTAGAGAGAGAGAGAGAGGGGGAGAAAGAGAGCACATGGCAGATACAGGGGGCCTATATCCCCCTCCTGCGGCAATGACACCTTCTTACGTTGAGAAAAACTAACTTCCATTTTGTACGAGTATGCGCGGTTAATAAATTTAGAGTGCTGGCTGGGCCTCTCTTGGTTGAGAATTACACAAACACATGAAGATTTGGTTTATAAA
>JAMKCH010054631.1:0-26960 GCA_023653785.1 Ophioderma brevispina | reverse complement strand
CCGCGTAGTTTTTCTTCTCACAATTACGGTTCTTTTTACGTACATTTGTTTGATGTCCGTGGACGTCACAGGTCAGAATACCCTACAAAACACAAATAAATAAGCCTTGTGGCACAAATGATCTTAATTTTATATAATAAAACAGATTTATGATTTACAGTGTTTTGATCTAAAAGCATAAAAGTTGATCAATTTTAAGTGTACCTTTTGGGGAATTCCCATTTACCCTATTGTGCAATCATCTAACAGGTGCGCATTGCACAACAACACTAGGGGAATCCCATGCTCTTTTTTTATCATAAACAAAGTAATTTCCCATGAGAAATCTTTTTTCAATAAAATTGAAAATCAATTTAATTATCTTTAATCAGAAAAATGGAGGCCATATAACATTACGAACACCTCCTTAGGGTAGGTTACTTTTACGACAGCATCAAGCTTTGACCTTACGATAGGGCACCAACGGGGGTGAAAAAAAATATTTAGGGGTGAACAAAAACAGTCAAAATTCTTGATTACTTAAATGTTTCTAAGGCTAAAAATTTCATATATTTCAGATTTGACACTTAAAACCCAGATTTTTCACTTGATTTTGAGAACAAATAGTTTTTTGGCCACATTTTAGCCAAAAATGGCCGTTTTCGGGTGACAAAAAATTGTGACTTGCTAATTTCCTGTGAGTGTATGAACATGACAACTACCTAGTAGTGATAAGTCATTATGCTAATCATGTGACAGGGGTACATTGTAAGTATTCAATCCATTAAATGGGATCAATCTATTCTTATTTTTGACCAGCTTAGAAAGTCGGCGGTCAGGGTGACAATTGATTTGGGAAAAAATGCAATTTTCGCCCAATTTCGTGATTGCAAAAGCCATAACTCCCCAATGGTATGAGCTATGGATGTTGCTTGTGTCTTTTTGTTCAGTTTTTCAATAGCTAAAAGATGATATAACTTGACTAAGTTGAATGTACTGAAAAAAAAAAAAGTAGTAATACTGTTACCCCCTACCCCGAACATTTTGGTGGCGTTGAAAAAAATAAAGCAGTCGCAAAAAAAATAAGTCCTTCAAAACTGGGACTCTCAGTCTCAGGGCTAAACAAATCTAAACTTGCTATAGCCAAGACCGCAATCAGAGCAGTTTATATTGTTTAGCCTGAGGAGTCCCAGTTTTGAAGGACTTATTTTTTTTGCGGCCGATCTTTGCTGAGAATTTGAGGACTTAGGGCAGAAATATGCCTGTACAGTGCTATGGAACAAATTTTTCAAGTTAATAATATGCATTTTTTATTTCAGATCATTCTACACAAAATTTCACCCTAGAAAATGGATTTTAGTTGGATATTGTTCCCTTTAAGTTTCCACCATTCTGTCCACCAAACGTAAATCAAAGCTGAACGCAGCTTACAATCATTATGATAGAAGGTAACAACAACACAAAAAGTACACATCATAATTATTATGTTTAAAAAGAAACAAACCAGAAGACAAGATGAAGTCTTCCTTTCTGGACAAACCTCTCCTCCCTGGCCGAATATTCGTTAAAATAGATTTTTGGCTTAGCTACTGAATTCCTATCACAGACTCTGATTGCCTATATTTTTTAAACCAATATAGCGCCATTGTAGGTCCAATGCATCACCTTTTAGTTCTAAACAACTCTTACGCATTTAGTATACACACCGTGAAGCTTTGTGTTTCAAAACCACTCTTATACCCTCGCGCTTTCTATTTTCGGAGGAGGGTAGACTCACACAGTTCGGCCCTGGTCTCGTATTTTAGGGAACAGTGAACACATAAAATCAAAATTTATTTATTTTTTATTTGGAAGTATATTTTACAACAGTGGATTCACCATATGGCGTGCATACAGGTACAAGTATATACGAGATGCATCAATGATGCAGTAATCCATCAAGTGGCATGGTTAGGGAATGTGTAGTGTGGGGTCAAAAGGTCATGTGGGTCATACCGGTCAATGGACATTAGCACACAGGTCTGGACAGTGGTATCTGGCAAGTGGTGGAAGTCACATCAACAAGCGACCACGCCACCAAGTCTCGCATGAATATACACAATGTTTACCCCATTGGAGGCTCCTTGACTCTTTTCGAATGACCCCTGAGACCTTTGATCCACTAAACCAATACAGACTCGGTTTTCGTAAGGTCAGGGGCACCCACCCACCAAGTTGCATGAAGGTGCAATCCTCGGCTCAGGAAGAACATATGCAGTCAGGACGACACAGTGACAGACAGACCACGGTATATATATGGATGTGCAAAGGTTTGAAACGTGGGGCAAAGGTCATTTAGGTCACAAAAATAGAGGTCAAAAACTGTATAAACTTATGAGTACACAAGTTCCTTTGAGCACGTTTGGTGGTCACTGTAATTATTTGCAGAAATTGTATATACTAGTATGGAGCCCGCGCTGCGCGTGGTCTTCGCTAGCTGAGTTATTCCCGTTAGATGAGTATACCCGTTAGATGAGTATACTGGAATGTTTTCAGACAGAAACCAAGGTACTGAATTCGACCTAATTGCACACGGGTGATTCATATCCATACGTCAAAGCATGGGTATGAAACACAGCCACGTTACCCAATAATGGACCCTAAATGACTTTGACCCAAAATGACCCCTGAAAATGTACCACAAAACGTGGTACGGCAAAACTCTCCCCCTATCAAAAACTCAATCAATACGGTCAAAGCCGGCCCAAGTTTACCCGATAACGACCCCTGGATGGACTTGACCCAAAATGACCCCTCGAAAAACATGACCACAAAACTCGTATGCGAAAACTCTACCACCATACCAAAACTTTTTTTTTTCAAATATACATACGTCAACGCCACAAGCCACGTTACCCGATAACGACCTCTGGATGACCTTCGACCCCAAAATGACCCCTCGAAAACATGCACAAAACTTGTACGGCGAAACTCTACCACATACCAAAAACTCCATATCCATAGGGTAAACCACAGCTAAGTACCCAAAAACGGACCCCTGGTGACTTTTGTCAGAGCTGCCAACGTGAGATTTTGAATCAGGGAGATTGATTTGGAACGGAGATTGATCTTGGAATCAGGGAGATTTAAAAAAAAATAGCGAGCCATTTCAGTGTAATACCCCCTCAAGAGGGATACAGCCAATGGATATTGTCTTAAAGATCAATTGAACGCTTCACATTTAAGGAAACTGTCCGTAGGAACTAGTCCATTGGATTTTTTTAAAAGAATGACATGAAAAAGGTTGAAGTAAAAGTCAACTTTAAAGGTGCGTAACTTGAAAACGAAGCCACCTACATAGTTATGGAATGCCTTTTCTTTTTTTTTTTTCCATGAGATAGAGCTCTTTAAAATAAAGCTGTCCCGAAAAAAATTGACAGGGCTCCGCCGTATGACAAGGGGGGCCCCCCCCCCACATTTTTTAAGGAAAAAGTCAGTAGGAACTACAGTACCTATGAGATTTAAAAAAAAATATTGAAATGAAAAAGTCAAGTAAAAGTCAACTTTAAACGGCTCCTAACTTGAACACGGAGCCATCTACAAACATATGAACTGCATCATGAGATATAACTCTTAAAAATAAAGCTTTCCGAAAAAAAAAAAATTGGACAGGGCTACGCCGTCTGACAGACCCGTTTAGGGGATTCAGTGGGGAACAAAAGTCCACAACCAGGCACTAAAATAATTATAAACCTAACACTTTTTGCCACTTAATAGCAATGATGGAGCAATATTCAAAAAGGGCAAACAGCAAATCCACAAACATGTTCATTATCTTGTAGGCTATCCCTTTGCACCACTGAATTTAATTTTTGGAAAAAAACTAAAAAATCAATAAAATAACAAAGAATTAAAAGTTAAATATTAAAAATATTGCTGTTGCTGGTCCATCAGAAAGTCGGGAGAAACACTATGTTTCAGAAACCAAATATAATTATCTTTTTGTATAGAATGGTTACTTATTTTCTGACTTGTTATACGTTTTATTTTTGGCCATGCCGTTTTAACCTCGACGAAGTTTGGTCACACACCCATTTTTGAAATTTGCGACATCGGTTTTTTCCTTCAAATGATCATATCTTACAAACTTACCCCCCACCCAAAAAATGACATTTCTGAAAGGGAACATGAACAAGGTAATCCAAAAAAACACTCAGAAACATTGTCAGGTGTAAGGTTCTAATGTAACATTTAGTTTAATGAGGGCAAAAGGTCAACTGAAAGTGATCCAGGTTATAAGTCAAAAAAACTTTGTTTACCACCTATATCTGATTAGAGGGGGTGGGGGGGGGGTTGTCATTTTCTTGCAGCTGGGCCTTAGGCCTTTCCAGCACTATATAATGTAGGGGGGTTATCACTCACAAAAATTATATACTTTTCAAAAAATGACCAAAATAAAACAAGCGTTTTTTTGTCGCAACTTCAATAGACTCAATAACATCCTCCCACGGGTAATATGTACTTAATAAGTGATGTTTTCTGTAGAAATACACTTCTTCATGTTGAAAAGTTAAAATGGTTTGCACAAGCACTGAAGAGCAAAAGAGGCTGATGAGCCGTGCCTGGTAACTCAACAGTTTAAAATAAAAATTACAAAAGGGTATAAGCACATCATAATTGTAACCAGTAAATGTAAACTTTCTTTTCCATACACTGTACAGCTATATAACACAGAGTTATGTGTAAAGTTCTTACAGTAGTCAGACATCTTAGAAAGAATTTGAAGTTTTTTTGTGTTTCTCACATGGCAATGGCACACATGATATCGGTATGGTCTGGAATTTGACAAAGTAAATCCGTGGCGAGAGTTAATAAATTCAATTCCAAAAAAAGATACATCCTTTGGTATGATAGCAGTAGCTTTTGGATTTGGTTTGTTATCTGATGAGGAATTTCCTGCCTGATGTTGCTCATATTAAATAATAGCCTGTGATTACCTTTTGCAATGTGGATATTGTTTTGGTGACCAAATTTCCCACTCAAATGTATTTTCTAGTTCTTCAATTAATTTGATGCCATCGGAGTAACATGAAGCAAAAAAGAAATCCTATAATGGCATTGATCTGGTCTTATAGCTATTATGGTATTTATCATTTAATATTCGGTTCAGTGATCAGGGTTTAATAAAATCATACTTGGACTGAAAATGGATTGTCTTACTGGTATTATTATTATTTTAAATTAATGTAGGCTATTGTCTTGGAGAACATATGGTAGGCTATCAATGGCCTACAGGCAGTGTATATTTTAGGTATTTTACCATATAAACATAAAGATAATACTGTCAGCTCTATATTGATACCAATTTGTTGACAAACATGATTTTTAAAGAAAAAAGATCAACATATTTGCACTTCAAGTGCAATAAAAATTATATTTCCCATAGAGATTTGTGTAAAGGACCGCTTCCTCATGCACAGCTCCTCCCCCACCCCCGACTTCGTCATTTGATTGAATGCATTTGCCTTTGTTCAGATTACCTCAATGAACTTTCCATATAATCATTAATGTTTCAGTTTCAGTTGATACCAAATTACTGCCATATCTCTTATACTTCAAAAGATTAATTAAACAAACTAACGACCACAGTGAAAAAGTGACTCCACCACCCTTTTTGGGTGTCGAGTTCAAAAAAGCATGGCCTTAAAACTCAACTATCCACCATCATTTTCCATGACCCACGAATGACCTTTGACCCCAAAATGACCCCTCCAAATCGAGACCACAAACCTCTACGTCGGAGCTCTACCACCACCACCCCAAAAATTCATAATTCCGTAGTCAAAAGACGGTGAAAACACCATAGCCGAGACAAACCCCCCACAACCCCACAAACGTTGATTCTTTTAGTAATATAGACTTTTGACCAATGGGGTCAAAGGTCACATAGGGCATTAGAGGTCAAAAGGGCACATGGTCATAATAGGTCCTTATGCGCCATATTAATAAGAGTCCTGGACCAGTGGTGCCTTTAGTGGTCCTAGCATTTTAGTTTCAGAAGTGTTTTATTATGTAGATGGACAAAATGGGGTCAAAGGCATATAGGGTCCTTAGAGGCCAATCTATATATACTCAATATGAGACTTGGGTAGTGGTTCTTTTGACTACGAGTGAAGGTAATCGGCAAATGTACACTTAAACAGTTTACATTCACAATCCAGGTTACCACGGCATGACTACATTGATCTGTAATGCAGCAAGCCAGATAACAATCGTATGCATCTCTTTTACGGCAATACATTGTCGCTTGGTTGCACACGTAATTAAGGATACAGAGGGTCCTGACATACTGGTAGCCGAGCAAATGTGGTTTTACGGGTGTTTTTCTTAAAATTCGGTCTATAATTTTGTAGTTTTCAGGCCACTTTGGGGAATTCCTCTTATCAAAAATAGAGGATTATTCTTGACACAATTCGCTGATGAATCTTGTTGAAACAATTTTTAGGATTTCTAGTCAAAATGTAAGTTAATTTTGGCCGTGTGTCCAAAGATTTCCACTTAGTATTGATATTGATTTACCGCCACTTATTTAACATTTTCCGCTTTTCAAAGAAGGGATATTAAAAGGTAAAAGTCGAAGGTAAGGCCAATCATGTAGTGAAGCACTGCACCGTCGACACAAATATCAAAACCCGTCAAAAAAGTTAAGGGCAAGCGTGTTTGTCGTCCCAAACTCGCAATAGAATATAGTATCCCAGTGTAGGGTGATTAAAAATATTCCGAAGTATGCCCCACCGCTGTCGCAAGTGGAATTACCCTCTTTGTTATTCATATTTATAGGATCGACTATTTATATCTAGAAAACCTAATTATTAAAGTGCTTCAACTTTCAAGGACAAAGTATAAATTCCAGAAACTGGTTTCAACAGTTCAGGTGCCTAAAACGGTCAACGTCGTGTACATCGTTAGAGGGAACAGCCAAGGCTGGGCATATGGCTAGTACATTGTCGCAGCAATGTCCTTGTATCGAAAACAGCCAACAAGACCTTAACAAAAAGAACAAAAGTCCCCAAAAAATTTGCTCCGTCACTAAAATTCCAAAATAAAACCTACGGCAAAACGCCCACTAC
This sequence comes from Ophioderma brevispina, assembly GCA_023653785.1. Lineage (NCBI taxonomy): Eukaryota > Metazoa > Echinodermata > Ophiuroidea > Amphilepidida > Ophiodermatidae > Ophioderma > Ophioderma brevispina. Next base: position 19,872 of record JAMKCH010054631.1, on the reverse strand, counting down.
CTCCAGAACAATTTGCCGAATTTTGGGAAAACGGACATACAACGGCCGACTAGTTTCGCAATAGAGGCCGACATATAAAAACGCCGCTCTCGATGACACTAATCCATCAATTCAATGAATTGTGGATTTAAAAAATAGACCAACAACTTTTTTTCTCCAAAATTAAAAAAAATCAGAGATCACTGGGCAAGCTATATTCCCTGCTGGAATACTCGGTCCTATCCTATTTGGTCCTATTTTTAGAAAACCGCGCGCCCTCATACGAACCAACGTGCCCATGGATTGGCAAAATCAAAAGCACCACTCGCATGGCTGACTCAGAGAGATTGTAGTCTATGATTACCAGTCGTTTATACCAAGATCCTGAAGGGTCTAGGGGGAGGGTTACGCCGTAGGCTCCGTCGCTTGTGGGGTTTGTATTGTTGTTGTATGTTGCGACACGAGGGGTGAGATGCCACGAAAAGAACTTTCGTTCAATAAAATTTGTCGATCTTTTGCTTTATTCCTTATACAATAATTAGTTCTAAAAATATATTTTTTTCCAATTTTCCATAAGCTTATCATTTGTAACCCTTGAATACATATTTTGAAAAGAAATTGAATTAAGCTTTAGTTTCAATCGCCTTCAAACAATAACACTTTTACTATCGAATACACCTTTTTAGCCACACTTCGCTAATCGTTTACTTTTGTTTGCAATAATTTAATTCAGAAACCATATATGCCAGTTCAAGTTTCCTTATTATTTAATGCAATACCCAACGAAAATTAAACCAAATTCATATATCAAAAAAAAAATAAATAAAATTCTTTTTTTTCAGTAGTCACCATAACGCACACAGGAAGCTTGTCACTCACTCATATTCCTCCTATACTTACTTAAAAAACCCCTAAATGACCCAAACATTCTAACAACAATACAAAAGCCCTTGACTTAAATTCCATTTAACTTCTTTCTACCCCGAAAGACACCATTTTGCAACGGAACAAAAAAGTCCTTGTCAAATTCTGTACGACGTTACATTCCGCGTTTCACTTTTCGCCTTAAAACCATTTGAACCCCTATTCCCTTATCCTATAATATCACATTAGTTTCGTCATCCTAAAATATCATAACATATCAACAAACTACAACAAATTTGTCTCAAGCTGGCCCCACCTAAAAGAATTTTTAACAACAAATTTTGTTTAAAATCCATAACACAAAAGAAACTAATTTTACCAATCCCACCGCGCCACTGCGACCGCGCCGAACACGGACCGGTTGACAACATTAATACTTAACTTTCTAAGCAAACAACTTCAATCAGGCCGGCAACCAACTACATTCAAAATCATCCTCACTCTTTAAAAAAACATAATCACCAATTTAAACCCCTCATTTGTGCCCGCCCACTACGACCGCGCCGAAACTTCCATATCTAATACACAAATACTTGAAAATTCATACAGATTACAAATAACAACCAACCCAAAACAAATATCCATACCAAATTCTGGATACAAAAACAAACACACCATAAAAAAAAAGAACAAAACCCCCAACCCCGCCCACCCACCCCAAAAAACCCCGCCCGCAAGCCACCACACACGAACGCCCCCACCACCCCCACACCGCCACGCGTAACCCCACCCGAAGCAACCCGCCAGACGCGGACGCCCACCCGCAGAGCCGCGAAAGCACCAGACCCCACGCAGCCCAAACACCTAACGCACAAAAAGCAAGAGTCTCTCCTCGGCGACCAAGACAAAGCCCGCCACGCCGGAACAGCGGAACCCGCACGCAGAAAAACCCACGTAAAACACCTCCCACCACCAGGCGCGGCAGGAAGATCAAACCACCCGGCCCCAACCGGACGCAAAGCAGCTCACTACCAAGCCCCACCTGACGTCGAACCTCCAAACACCGATCAACCCTACATTCGCCCCACACAGCCCAAACGCACATTACCTCCCGCTACCCGCCACATCAGAACGCCCTGATTACCCCAGTAAACACCTGCGGCACCCACGACGTCACACTAAACGATGCCGCGCGGGCCCGCACGCCGGGGTAGCCTAGCCGGCCCTCAAGACACCCGCTCAGATACCCCCCCTAAAGCGGCGCGCCCACACAAGAAAGATCCGAAAGAAGTGAAGGACTGGTCAGGAGAAGAAACCAGAAGATAATGAAAAAAGAACCGGCGCCTAAAGCCCAAATGGGACTACGGGCGCGATACCGCCTCCCACCCCACAGCGTCGCTAGCCACACAAAGGGCCGCCTCTACCGGCCTCCTGCGAACACACCCAGACAACACTGGCCGAGAAAACGCAAGAAGGCGAACCGATGCAACAGCACCATCACGCAGCGCTCAACAGCGAGCTCACCCCTCGGCCAGGTCGAGCGCGCGCAGCTAGCCGACAACCACGCAAATCGCACCTTTCCATCCCACACGTCCTGCTTAACCCCGCCCACCCCCAGAGCATGATAGACCCGCCCGGGGACAAACAAAATGCACCGACCTGCCCCGAACCAGCGCCCCCCCGAACCCCCGGGGGGCAGCACAACGGGCCACTTACAGGGCCTCTCAATCCGCCGACCCACAGCAATGCGGCCCCCCGCGTGCCCCGAGGCGCAACCAACGCCGGCCACGCGTACCTACAGCCGGCCCCATGGCCTCCCCCCGAATGCAATGCGCGCCCATCACCACAGGCGCGCCTAGCGGGGTACACCACGCGCAGCGAAAGCGAGCAACGGCGTGCTACGCGCAACAACCGGCGGGAAGGGTGCAGGCAGTTGTCGACGATGCCGAGGAGCAGAGAATAAAAGGCTAGGTAGAGGCAGAACAAGGAGGGAGGGCACAGATCCACCCCCCATGCCCGCGATCCAGGGAACCACCAACTCTGCCCGAACGGCATGGCCAACAGCACTACCGCCTCGCTGTTCGTATGGAAACGCGGCCTAAAGCCAATCCCCAAGGCGCAAATACCGCAAGCAGAGAGTTGACCGACCCAACAGGGCCGCGCCCGCCTCCCTGATCTTCCCTCGTTCTACGCCCTTTAAAAACTACCAACGTAAACCACGTCCACGCCGAATGCCAATCCCCAAAAACACCGCGGCACTGTACCGCGCCGACTGCAACCGCCTAACCTAAACTACCAACTAATTGAAGTGAGAGTTCCTCCCAACTACCCCTCCCCACAATAACCTATGTCCCCCCCCCTCCACCCGCAAAGTTACCCTTCACACCCAAATATCACCACACAAAACCATTTATAAACACTGCAACTGCAACCTCGCATCTAACTACCACACACCAAAACCTAAACAAAACCCACTTTGTCCCACGACGAACAACAAAAACCTAATCTTCCACCGCGGCAACTATGACCGCGCCGACCGTGCCGCAACCCCCTAACCATACACCATCACTATCCCCTCCACAAAAAAAACAAAACAAATAACACCAACAACCACCGTGAACCCGGATCAAATAGCAAACCGGCATCTTCTTCGACCGCGTCACTTTGACCGCGCGCCGAACCGCAACTCACCCCCCCTAACCATAGCCACCTATCTCAACATAATCCACACATACAACCTATTCTAACACCAACAACCCCAAAACAATACCCTTCACGCCCATATATCTTGTCCACACACCACTCAAAACACACAGAATCTATGCGAAGGAGAATACACTTCAACACCCAAACTTCACATAAATCAACATATAGCATCTCCCAAACACAATCACATTATACACAAATGCACCAACAGAATACCCTTCACGCCCTAAATACAAGATATCCAACTCATTGAGTACCACAAAAAACCTGCGCAACAACTCTTTACATGACAACGCAAGCAACAACTAACACTGTCACCCCTGCGAAGGGTACTTCAGAATTTACTAATCTCCTCCTTATCCCGCTTTTAGTTTCTTCAACCTTCAAAGTGAAACTGGCCCAAGTGGTATTTATTATCTTTTGTGTTCACCACTGACAATACTCTCCGCGTATGTCCATCAAATTGGATGAATAAAAGCTAGGATTTAGCTTAGGATCTTGTCTAACAAATAAAGTCCAAAATTCATGGCAAATGCACAGTTTATATTTTTTTATAATTTTTAGTGTTGATGGTATAGTTTTTTATATTGGGACAGTCTGTATTATATATTTATTGAACCTAGCAACACCACAAAAAACTACTCAGTTGAATAGAGCTGAATGTCGCCACCAATGGCAGGGTGTCCTGGTTTTCGTACATAAGAATCGTTTATCTTTAAAAATACGGCCGCGAGTTAGCACCATCACCAAGCCTGCGCTGGATCAAGAAACTTCAAAGATACGTCGCATGGGATGATAGTCAGTATTTGTGTTTGTTAGAATAATGAAAAATTCACACTCTCACCGTAAGACAGATGGTCCCAAATCCAAAATGGACACGATTTTTGCGCAAAAGCGCTAGGGGCCCCGACCAGGAAACCTATACTTACCCATGTAAATCGGCATTTTTGGCCAACTCAAAGTTTCATTGCAATCTCTAGTCCCAAAATAGTAGATTAAAATTAGCGTCAGAAGTGGGAAATCAAACCCAGGCCCTCTTGAATTACAGACGAGCGCCTATAGACAACTCGCCGAACGAAACTCAGAGCCGGCAGTAAAGTCATTTTTGTAATACTTAAAATAAAAACATTAACAGAATAAAGCGCACACAATGCCACACCATACCTATCATCGTCCTTGATGACGAGGTTACCCTGGTCGGCTCCACTAGGCCGCTCGCCGCTTCTTTTGCGCATATACCGATAGTGTCGGTCTCAAGGACATTAGTGAGCATCCCCACGTCCATAGTGCTTTTCGCATTTGACGTATGCTGGGACAGTGGGGCTACCTTCATGTAAATATTTGGAGTCTGCGCTGTGGCACAAGAGCGCCCGAAATGGTTGAATTACCACTTTTATTTGTCAGACTTGGCACATAAAGTGGATAATACGTACCTAAGAGTGTTCTTATGATATCCCATCATTTTTGACGAAATGAAATTTCGATTCCTTTAAAAATCAGAAATTTAATTCCCCCGCTAAATGATCACATAATTCCGCTGCCTGGGCATTGACGGTCCCCGGGGAGTCACATAATGAACGTGTGCGTAAATCAGAGGAATGCGCATAAAGGGAAATTTACACTCCTTGAATTTCGATATTAATTCCACACTCGTGTATTGCAGTATAAAGACATGGAAAGTATAACCAGCCATTTACAGAGAACACTGCGATAAAAGAGAGACTAAATACATTGATTGGGCACAAGCAAACTAAGAGCATACACTGGCAACGGCTAAATTTGTTGAGGTTCAGGGGCGGGCAAAAAACTCAACCGAAGGCACGGAAGGCCAATTGCCTTCATGCCCTAAAACCAGTTGCCTTGATGCCCTAAATGTTTGCCATTCTGGGCCCTAACTTCATTAACATGTAAGTGCCTTGATGCCCTTTTCCCAACCTCAATTGAAATTGCTTTAAATTGGCTGCCCTTTACAAATCTTAATTTTGCACCCTGGTTGAGGTGTAGAAGTGTACAATGTGAGTCAAAATGATGTTTCCCCAAATATCCTGTTTCTTGTCACCTGTGGTAAGGGTAGCTCTTATAAGTGGTAAATACTTCAAAAGTAACCTTTTTTTTTTTTAAATAGCTTTCACGTAAGTTTTGAATTTTTCATTTGGTTCGCAATCAATCTCTGCACTCTTTAAATAACCCCTCAGATTTGCCTTTTGTCAATTTTCTATTGAAATTTTGTAATTGAAAGCGCAAAATTTCAAGGTGGGATACCTCATCGTGCTTTACACACTCTGGGTGGATAATGGTAACGAAATCCCCAATGAGTATAGACACAGGCCCAGTTTTAAGTTGGGAATTTGATGCAACACAAGTGCAAATTTATTTTGACTTTTTTAGAATCTTCATGTTTGGAGAAGCGTCTTTTTAAAAACTTGAACCCTAACCCGGCCGAGAGGCATTCAAGCCAACGAAAACGTGGTACTGGTCGGAAAAAGCGTTTCGTTGCATCTGGGCCGTCACAACTATTTGGTCGGCAAATACTCTCATGCGTTTCATCATTGTCATCTGGACGTCTTCCCGAGAATACACGATGCGTTTCGTTGATCTGGGGGGCTTTCCCGGAGAATGACGCTATGTCCGTTTCGTTGCACTGGGCCGTCTCCCGGAGAATACTGATGCGTTTGATTGCATCTTTCGGCCGTTATGACTGGAAATGATCGATGAGTTTTCCCGCTGCATTGGGGCCGTCTGCCCGCAGAAGGCGCAATTTTTTCATCAGGCGGTGACACGTACAAATGCCCATATACCATTTCGAGTTCGATGGTGAGAGCGCCACCAATTTTCTATAATTATTGGTTTTATTATGCATAAACGTATTCATGACTTAAACGGAGCATGAGTAGCATAATAGCGCCACGCACGACTTATGTGCGTAATAGCGCCACCTCCGACTTCTGAATCTAAGCTAACATTTCATCAGATCAGTGTGGTATTTTATTTATTTATTTATTATTATTTATTTATTTACCTGTTTTTATGCATTTTCACCGATGTTTTTCGTTGCACCTGGGCCTTCTTTCCGGTAATTGGCGCGATGTGTTTTCGTTGCATTGGGCCGTCTTCCGGGAAAATGGCGCGATGTTTTTCGTTGTCAGCTGGGCCGTCTTCCGGGACAATGGCGCGATGTGTTTCGTTGCAATTGTGCCGTTCATTGACTTTACGCTACTAATTTCCCCCTGCCGGGAAAAACGCCGAGAAGCAATGAACGCAAGCTTTGGCTCTCGTTGCCTCTTGGTCCGTTAAAAGAAAAATAGATTGCTTTTGCTTGCATTGGGGCCGTCGGCCGGCAACAACGACCCGGTCTGGTTATGTGTTTAACTAAGACAAAACAAAAAATCAAACCACCAAAAAACACACCAAACCAGAATTTCATTTAATTGATCCACCTTATTGTGGTGAAAGGTGCAAAGGTCAGACTTTTTTTGGAACAATTTTCTTTCATGAAAAATATTAATAATTTTGTGCTTCCCGTGTGAATAAATGCAACAAACAAGAAGTTGCTTTGCCTATCTCGTTTTTTTCTGGATTCCTGTTTGTTGAATTACACTGGTTTAACATGTTTACATCATCTTCTCTGTTACCTGTAACTAAATTGTTACCACGCATTTCGGGAGCCCTCTAAAAATGAGGCCATAACGTGAAAACCAAATGCATGAATCTCGGATGTTTTACATGGTGAATTAAGATTATTTTGTTAAAAAAGTATATATAATATGCTAAAAGATTACACATATTTTTTAATTATTTTTGATTCATCGGGGAACAACAAGTTGACCACCTGTACGAACGGGGGCGATTAGTACACAATTCATACTGAAATTTCGGCAGGTCATACAGTCATCTATCAATCTTTTTGCATTTCACATTATGAATCACCCTCATTTCTAGTCTGACACATTACATAAGTCAAATCGTGTAGCACAAATCCCGACAAGAATATCTTCCAAATCCACTTAAAATATTAATTTTCATCAAAGAAAAAGAAGTGGGCGAGATAAAATAACAAGTACAACAAAGTAGTGCATGATAAACTACTGCAAGCCATTAGGGTTATTTTTCTTAGTATAATTGACTTCCGACGCAGCATACTGCGTCGACAAGTCCATAACTGTAATACAGTTCTTTGATTGCTAACGGCTTGTCAGGCACAAAAAATTATTGGCCCTTACGTCGTGGCCGACGACCAATGTCAAAACGACGTAACGGTCCCTGTACTAGGGCGAGTTGTGCACGGGGCCAGTTTTGTTTACAGATGGTAGAGACGGGCACATCTGAGCGAGGGCGCTCTATAACTTTGACTTGAATAATTAATGTCCTATGTAACAACTGTGCATTTTCTTCATCACCTGTCAAAACTGGATTTTTATGCTGGTTTTCAGAAAATTGGTTTATAAACAAAAATAATGCATATTTTGTTTGTGGTGTGTGGGGGATTTTTGACTTACAGTTAAATGTCGCAGGGAATCAAAGTAATTGTTACTTTGGTGACTTTTTAGTTAATAATAACCGTAGTCTAAAATAGATTTTTTGACCAAAAAAACATAAAAAATGGCCGGTGTGGGGAAAAATGCATTAAGCCCCAAAAATCTTGGATTACAACTCTTCTGACGGTTGTGACAAAATTTCATTCAGCTTTGAATCTAGGAGCGCTGCCATTTTTTTGCTACCAGGGTTGGGCAAAAATTCCTTTTTTTCTTTCGCTCAAAAAAAAAATGTGCCTAAAATGGGCCGCCACAAATGGGCATTTGACCAAATATTGTCCTATAATTTTAATTTTTTTTAGCCACCTTAATGGTGGAATTTTACTTCAAAATTTACAATTGCGAAGATAGGATGCATTGACTCGATAAATTGACCCACATATGGGCCACCAAAGATCAATTTTATTACAATGTTTTTGTGGGTGGCACAGTATTCTATTCTCATTCGAGTTTTCACAGTATTTCTAGACTATGGACACTCATATAAAGGTCCATGGACATGCTTTAACACTTATACTACCAACCAAAAACTGGTTTCATTTCATATTATGTATTGTATCAATGTAAAATCTGCATGAAGCATTAATTGAGAAACCGGTATATTTTGATAAAAATTGGGCATAATTCAACTGTGTTTTGGACAAGCTTTCAAAGAAATCCAAATGAAAAGTGATTATCGGCGCTGGCAAGCGTGACCCAGAAGTGACGTCCGAGTAACAAATACGCGATGATACGCGTCATGATCTCATCGTGGTAACGGACGTGCGCATGGCCCCCGTTTTGCTTGATACTGTACCAGTTGTCTTCTGCGTGAATATGCGTCGTACGTGTTTATCATAATGGCATAATTTTTCCTCCCTTGATTGGGCCTTAAATTCGACAATAAAGTGCTGTATTGTCGACGGGTGCAACAGCTGGCGAACCGTACCGACAAGAGAATCAGAACAGAAATACGTTTATTCACGTTCCCAGACAGCAACCGACAAGGAAGAATATCTGGAGTGTGCGTGCGTTACCCAGCTTTGGGAGCTTTGTTTACACTTTTACTCTGACTTCTGACGTCATTAACGGGGTCACATCCAACTCCAGCTCTTGATACGCGTTCGCGAAACCAGGAGAAGGCCCTGCCAGTTTGGGTATATTTTCTCCTTGAAATATTAACACTTTTCCCGATGTTCACTTTCACAAATCTGTGTTCTTATATGATCAGATAACTGTTGAGGTTACGAAAATTTCAGAAATTAGGAAATGTCTACTCATCCATTCGATGGACCTTTAAGGAGCGTTTGAAATTGATTTTTAATATATTAAATTTGAACCCCTACCAATTAGGTTATCATTGTAAAGGTAATTAAAAATAAAGAAGGTTATGAATCAATCTCAATACATTAAAGTATGCGGAGTTATGCCTATTCTTATGTTAGGGGGATGGACTTTTGTCATCCAACCGACCCCCCACATACTTCTTTATATATTGGAGAGAAAATCAAGGTCACCCAAAATTATATAAACAGCACAACATGTTTTCAAAATATACCTTTTTTTATATTCCGACCAATTGATTGGTGTTTCCAGTCCAAATTAGTCTTGTAACACAGAAACCTTACCTTATGTTTAAAATGGTATTTTTTTAAAATCCCCCTCAAATGTGGAGTTGTCAAATTATTTCAAAAACTCAGAGGCGGTATTCACAAAAGCGGGTTAACTTAACCCCGGATTAAACAGGTTTAACCCACGATCATGGGTTTAAATTCATGTTTATCCCTCTATGGGATATTACAACCGCAGGTTAAAATTTAAACACTGGGTTAAAGTTAACTGCTTTGTGAATACCGGCCAATGAGATCACGAACTAAGATTAACGATCCAGTGTTTTCCTCTGCCGATCCGCTGCCCGATACTCTTTTTGGTCCGTAGCGGCCGATCCACCATCCGATCCGATGGTTTGTCCCGATTATGTTAAGATCGCGCACCTAGTGAGTATAGATAGGAAGTTGCCTTGGATGGTTCACTTTTTAAACTTATAGGAATTGCGACGATGAGTATAGTTAATAAATCGGTGTGGTCCACATTGTTTACAAGTTCCCTATGAGGTAATTTTAGAGGAAAAATTTATGCTTTTTACTACTTTACCAGAATGTGTGTAAAAAATATAAGCCCAATCATACGCGCATTGTAATTCCCAAAACACTCCTTCCTGAGTTTTCATCAAATATCACCATCATGCTCAGTTTGAAATTTGAAGATTTCATTTATTATTAATTGCATTTCAAAGCTTGGTTCAAAGTTTCTAATCCAAACCCTTTGTTACAATTCTACCATAGTCTACGACGCCTTCACGTGCCGTCATCCCAGGGTCAGGCCGTCGACAATGGCTAATTATGCCCTGACGTCGAAGGACCAGTGCGTGTACGGCCTATAGTCCTGCAGTTTACATTGCGGTTAAATGGGCGAAAAATTATTTAATAAAATTCTTGGTTTTTCGCAAGAACAATTACAAATCAATTGTATTCCCAGTCCTTCATCATTTGTATATTTTTTTTATGGTTTTTCCCGTCATTTCTTTTAACAATTTCTTGTCACGGTAAGTATACCCCCCCCCCACCCCCCCGCCGCAATCAATCTCAATGTCGTAAATGGGATTCCCCGGGAAAACACGTGTCCCTTTAGAGTCAAACAAGAACAATCGGCAGAGGCTAGCTATTGCATGACTTACCTGTACTCGCGCCTCGCAGGGCTGATAATCATTGACCTTGCTGCTGATGATCCCATTTTCTTGTTATGTATTCATAATAATCAAAGAGAGTCCTGGATAGATGATTGCTAAGCGCCACTTGCCTTGTGGATAGCATTATTTATGTTCTAAGCAAATTGGATATCCATTCTTAACCAAGGTCCACAACGCGCCTCATGTTTGGGCTCGGGTATCAAAACTACGGTGGTTTCGGAAAGTATGAGCTTGCATATTATCCAGCCTAATTACGTAGCAGACTAGCATTGTGGGAAAGGTGTTTGGTGCTCATCAGATCCCACAGAGCTAAAACTACCGTATTAAGCAATGTTAATTTTCTCAGTGCCATGGGTTGCCATAGTTTTACACCCTAGATGAGGGATGTTCTTCAGATTTAATCAAACTTTCTGACCCTCTCTGATGGTCAACAACATCCATAAAAGAACCTATGATTTTTTAGATTGTTTCATTTACAACACCCTTTCTCTAGATCTATGGCTTGTTAACGTTGTCCTCTTCATCGTCACGCAGTATCATGAATGTAGATATTTTGCATGTTCTGTTCACAATACACTGTGGAAAATCTTTTCCTCCGTACCGCCGTATAAACAAAACAAACTTTTGCTGAATCCCCCCTTTTTCTTTTCCAAGCACTTACCATTCAAGGAGGAAATGGACGAGATGAGTACAGCATGTAGCTTTTTGGTAAAGCTATACAGGTAGTGACAACGATATTATTAAATGTTATGTTCTATGCAATAGTACTGAGAATTCTTGCACCGCACAGTTTTGACAAAAACACTTAGTCTCTTCTACGTATTTTATTTATGACACTGTTGATTGCTGTACAAAAATACAGCCACTGCAAGTGAAAACGAGCCCTAAAAAATACGTAACAAAGAGTTGGAACAGGAATATTTTCGGGCCGTATTTCTTTCTGGACTCGGTCTAAAGATATTTTTATGGTCATTGGGGCTTTGAACTTGAACACACCAGATACAAAAATTAAAACCTGAAGCACAAAGGATACAAAACATAATAACACATAAAGCAGTAATTCCTCAGTTCACTTACAAAACGGAACGATTTTCCTTGGGACAGGAGGTCATGGCATGTCATGCGTTTAACTTAGACAGACCCATAACAGTTGTCGTATGCTGAATTTGGAACCTCCTTGATGTTGAGATCGTGATAGTATTATACGTAAATAGCTCATTAGCCTTCATTTTCTCATGTCGGCTAAGAGTATAATTGATGAAGATGATAGCTAGAATACACATATAAAAACAGTTTGAGTACTCGGGTTCCAACTTAAAAAACTTAAAATTCCATTATACTTTGTCCCTTTCTTTCATTTTCATTCAATATAATCGTTGAGATCGCAAGCTCGACATATTTTTGCCGATCCGATCTTTTGCCGATTTAGCACAATCGGCCTTCAATCCGATGTCCGATACAAATATCGGTTTTAATCTCACCGACTAAACTTAAGTTTAATCTGAGAGTAATATATAGCTATGTGCTTGGTTTACTGATAATAAATTTAAAACATGACCCCCCCCCCCACTAGAAAATAAAATCACCTACCCCCCCCCCACTTGTCAAGTATAAAATCACCGCCACTAAATTACATTGTCTGCCTGCCGCCCCTCCCCATAATATGACAGTCCTATTATTACATACTAATAATTATGGTCCATGTTTCATTTTGTATTTTTTTTCATAATAGTTTGATAATAAAAAATTATAATATTCCTGTTCATGTTAGATTTCTTCTTTTCCCACCTTTTTCTGGCTTCATTCCTCCCACTTTATTTATTACAAACTTCAGTCGGATCACACTAGTCCTCTACCAATCTTTATTGTCCCATACCCGATGGTATAAATACATACAGCCTGCCTGGCGCTATGATCCAGGTCGGATTCGGGAGAGCATGATGTTGCAGATGGCCCTTTGCGCAAACTTTTTTTGGGCCCGCAACGATAGATTTTTTCAAGCTTGATAATTTTTCTCATCAGAATTCCATATCCATAAAACAACTGCTTTTTATGGCAATGTGTTTGTTTAACATCAAATGAACAATTTAGTGGCTAAAATTGCGAAAACGAACCTGAAAATAGCGTCCACAAAACCCTGTGTTTTGCTGAAGTTCTGTCCCCACAACTACTGCCGATTTGGTATCAATAGAAAGTGTTGAAAGGCCCAGCTTAAATTTGGTGGACGTCACTAATTGGCCATGACCCCATGAAGAATTGCTTGGTGGTCAGAACACAACCTGGAAGTTGGGAATCGCTCTCAACCCGACGACGGCGCGGCATCGTTGTTAGCGGGTCGAAGCTGCATCGCCGATCGCTCCTTCGGTAATGTTAAATTTCGCGCAAAGATTTTCATAACGTTTAATTTCATTTTATTTGGTTTTTAAAATAATTTTCTTAATATGCTTCAAATGTAATATCAAACTTCAGTTTACAGGAAAACAATTGTAAAGTGAATTGGATTTATAGAATGGGCAGAATATGGAGACACTTGGGGGTATGTGTTCACACACTACTATACTAAAGCCCGAAATTGCCGAACCGACAGCCTCCTTTACTCACTATCACTATCAGATATCTGCACAACCCTCGCATCCTTATTGACGTAACTAACTTCACTTAGAATATTCGTACATCACAATTTTTGGTGTCAATATTTCTAAGAAGTGTATCTTTCCAATTAGTAATATCTGAAAATATTTAATCAGTGTTTAAAAAATCATGCCTGTCCCTAACATTGGGGAGTTTGGGACAGAATTAGTATTCTGCTACCCGGACCCGTGAATTCCGCAGCTTCAACGGAATAACTGCATGTTGAAGTATGTGGTGCAGAATACTGAATTATACCCAGTTTTGTACTGGGGGCGAGGTGACTTTATCCGCTAGGACACCTGACCACAGCCCGGCCGGGTGCAAATTTGCAGGTACTGCTCCTGCTATCCAAACCGGCTACAGCCTCAACTCGACTCTTTGGATTAAATCTTAATTTCGTGTAAGGTTTGTGATCAAAGGCTACTTTATACCTTTCATTGCCTGAGATTATTATAAAACCACTGGTTGAAAATTTCCCAAATAAAGGCAGTTCTTAATTTCGTAAAGTTTCGTCCAGTCCTCCTTGATTAGTCAGCCATCTTGAGAAATGCATGATGGGTACACAATCACTCATTTTCAATGCAGGGATATTTTCTTTTTAAATTTCAGTGTTTTGTTAATTGACCATTTTAAATGCCTAATTGCAGATAGTGTCCAAATATGTAGTTTATTTGGTAAGGCTACACAAGATGAACAGTTTTGTTGCAATTAAAATAAAATAAAGTAACTGAAGAATCAAACTCGAACAGGTCACCAAGCAAGACGACGATGATGATAGTAGTGCGCTCTTGACAGACTCATCACAATGATTGCCACAACAAATCCGTATTTTGTCGTTGCGTGACCAAGATTTTGTTTTGGACGTCACTAACCTCCACTGACAAAATATAGGCGTTTTATTACTTGATTTGGTGCACACTGGAGTTCCCATTGTAGGCAATGCCCTGTAATCATGTTAAAAAAAATAGAGATTACAAATTCAATTGTGAATTTCTCTACCAACTGACAGATGGAATTAACCAAATGCACCAATGAAAGTCTACGGGAAACGCACTTAGAAAATTGTTGCCACACTGACAAATAAATTTCTGTGTGAATGGCTAAGCTCAAATTTTGAGAATTCTCAGCTTATTTAGGTGACCATCTGTAAATTTAAAGGGACATAATGGCATGAAAAAAATGACATAATGAAAAGGACCCTTACTGAAATCACTTCCACGAGTTTGAAAACAATTTGGATGTTTACATTCTGTAAAACAGTAAAAACAGGAAATTGTTTCCATGCCATTATGTCCCTTTAATTAAAGGTGACACCTGGTATCCCGGCCTGGTATCTGAGATTTCAAATACAGGGTGTCCCTAAAAATATGAAAATTCATAGTTTTGCACTGGTGTAAAGCTTTCTATTAAAAATATCCCCATCTGAAAGGATTAAGCTGAGAACAGTTTCTTTGGTACCAAAATTGTGAAATATCGAATTTCCTATAGGAGGAGCAAATAGGGAATTCAGCCTATGTTTTCTATTGAAATATAAGCACATGCATAATTATACAAATCACCTTTGCTTTCATTTTAAGTTATTTCTGTAGCCAAATAAAAGGTAGGAATCTATTGCGTATCTACATATTTATATGAAATCACTACATATCACAGAAAATATGCACAACTTAAAAATCTCTTGTTGCACCTTAACTATTTCAAATTATTACACAAAAAATATTTCAAAATCTCTGAGTCAGCAAAGGAAAGGCAAATTTTCAAATTGCCTACTTCCAGTATGTGTTTTGTTTTTGTGTTGCATTTGTGTTTTCGATTGAATGCAATTGTTTGTTTGTTTTACCTTTAAGTGATTATAAATTTGGCTTGCATAAAACTGAAGGTGCAGCTAAATGGATGAGCGATGAGCATAGCCTTGTATACATGGTACTATTTCAAAGCTTTTTTTTGTATTGGAAGGACATTCCAGCAGCTGTTGAATTGAGAACTCACCGACATTAATTATTCTAATTACAAAATTCCTTCTTTTGTGACAGTGACACTAGCCAATTACCAATGCAAATATGCAAAAATCTCAAAAAGTTTGAAAATTGGGCGCTCTCCAAATAAAATATACTATTATTACTTTAGTTTAAAGCAATCAATCAAATTTATCAACATCAAAATATAATATACAAACATATCAAAATATATGAGCATGTAATTATATACAATATAAATATTTCATGGAAATATTGCAATAACAAAGATTGAGATGAGGACATGCACTTCTAACAAGAGAATGTGTAGTTGCAGTGCCCAGGAATTACCATAATGTAAAATGCATGCTGTAAAAAATACTGTAAATTTTACAGGAAATTCTTGGCAGCATTTCTGCTAACAAAATACCACTAAAAATTACAGTGTGAAAATTAAAACACTTATAAGCATATTTGGCAGGATATTTGGTGAGTTATTACAAAGATTGTGAATGTCTATATAGAATAGAAAAAAGCACTGGCAAACATACACCCTATACTTAGGCCTATTAACAGATATCAACCAAATTATTGCCGCGGGATTATTGCAGTGCCTTTACTGTAAATTGCACTGTAATTTTCTACCGCGTCCCCAAAAATATTTTCTTACCCTGTCCAATTACTTGTCAAGAATTGTTCCCCTCATTTAGCAGTCATTTATATACGTGGTAAACTGACGACCGGCCTCAAAATATATCTTGACTTGTCTTTCCACATTTTGGTGATAGCCAAAATTTCTTACCCACCCAAAAAAGGGGTTTTACTCAAAAAATGCATGTCAAGTTTTTTTTTTTTAGTCGTCAGAAGAAGTAAAAAAATATGTTTAGTAATTATAGTAAATTCTGCAATTATTGGAGGAAAAACTTTCTTTAAAAAAATATGAAAGTTTTCCGCAATTCCATTTGCTGTGGTATAAGCAGAAGTGTTGATTGCTCAGGATTTCCGGAGCTATTGTGCCAGGGATATTTCGACAAGAGTCAGAAAAAAGCAACTGGCAACTGTTGTTTTGTATACAAACAAGTGAGAAAGATAAAGGAACGTGTTGAATCTCAAAAGTCATCCTGAATCTCTACTTTTCAAATTACATTATACTGTTCACACTTCCAGGCTGTAAACTTAGTATGGCGATTACCTGGAAAGGAAGATTCTGGTCTTGCTGGTATAAAGTATAAGTTGATGAGGATCATACCTCGGCAGTCAGGCACTGGCACTGCAGTCTGCAGTGCCGGTGAGTGTGACACTGTCACAGACTCAGTGACACTCACTGGTCACTGCACTGTGCTGTGCAGTGCGACTGTACATGTGTGTGAGTCAGTGTCATGATTGATGAATCAATTGAATGTACAAAAAAATTTGCAATGGACCGACGTGGTTGTGGACATGGTGAGTATGATCGTGATGTATTTTGTGATCCTATTTGGAATCAAATCTGAGACGCGTCACGCATTGTTAAACATGTTTGTCATGCGTTGACCGCGTATGCAGCCACAGCTGCACTTGCTTATTGAGTAACAAGCGTCCTAAAGTCTGAGCCACACTTCCTTTAACGCGTAGTCCGCTCGTCATGCCACTTCCAGGGCCCAGACCCAGTGCTATGCAAATTATGCACTGATCACGCACGATTGAGCCCCTCAGGGAAAGAATTTAGTATTCTGCCACCCACTCTTTACGCCGGAATAAAGCGCAATCACAGTGGTGGCAGAATACTAAATTCATCCCCCACTGACTGAGCATCGGCGATTGTTGTCAAGGAGCATTACCAGCGAATCACTGGCCAGTGCGTGTTACGCTAGCGAAACGCACTACACGCTTAAAATATGTTTATTTTGTAAAAAAAAGGAATGGTGGCTTCTACTTTAGTAGTAACATCTATAAATACGTTAGCGCGATTGGCCAATTCAGCAGAGGTTAATTGTACTTTTGTTGCATGCTACGTACGCTCGGCGCAAACACTCACTGCGATCGGCACAGGGTGACGCATCTCAGATTTCATTCCAGACATATGACTAGCACATTGGTTTTGTTTATTCACTCTACTCTGCTGGCTCTAATCCGGAAGCGGACATCCGGGCATTTGGCAAAAATATGCTTAGCAGCAATGCACGTAAAAACAAATCATTCTATACGCGTTGAAAGCGTAGTGTGCTCTCGCGATGTGCAGTGATCGTACTTATTGATTTTGCGCACTTTGTTTTCACCGCGATACGGGGATTCCCGGGGGTTTCCCTGGTTTGTTTTCACCGCGGTGAAGCGATGTGTCGTCAGTCCGCTCCCGGCCACAGTATCACAGTTCCATAACGCACGTGTGGAATCTGGTGAGGAAATGCTCAATTTTAGTGAGTTGCAGTTGTATTTAAAATTCAATTTTGTAATGGCCCAATTTAAGTAAATAAAGTTTTAATCTTGATAGAATGGCCTTCAACCCAAAACCGTCTCTGTAAAAGTTTCACGCCAATATTTCAATCCGTTTTCTTGTGGGAGCTAGAAATGCGATTTTGTATGGCCCTTAGGCATAGTTTATAGTCTAGAATAATATGTAAACTAAAATTAATATTGGTCGACCAAAACAGAGTACATTTTCACTCATAACTTCCAAACCAAGCATCCTTTAGCCTTAGCTAAGATTTCATTTCACAGGGTAAATCAGAAAAATAGTAGCTTTCTTCTGATAACAAAATTTTAACCACTTCCGGTAAAATCTGAGGTTCTGGGGATGAGGCTATTGGCGATCGGACCATGGCCCTTTAAAACATACTATTCAGCAGGGATGGAGAGTTGTTTCTCTTGCTAATGGTGCCTTTAAATCAGTGTTCGATTTACCACCTGCACCAGGCTGCACGCCTGCACATATGCAGGTGACATGTGCAGGTAACTTTCCAAACGAACCTGCACACGTGCATGTAAAATTTAGGCCCAAAAAATGGCGCAGAAGACGCTCTTCTCATTTTGGAAATCTAAATCAAGTGGTAATAATGAGGGATCTAGATCTTTGGAATCCAGTGACGAAGACAAGTTTTAGGCAGAAATAGGGGTACCGGTAAGTTCTTAGTTTAAAAATGCTAATAAAAATGATGGTTAAATTGTGTGCAAGTTGCTTCCATTTTGTGCAGGTAGGTTTTTTATGTTACCTGCACAAGTGCAAGTAATTTTTTTTTCTGGTAAATCGAACACTGCTTTAAATTTTACAACTGTAATTTGATGTTTTTGATCCCCCAAATGAAGTGATTTTCTCTCCCCGGTGCGAATTGTCATGCTTCGTAAAGATGCAGAATTCTGTAACATTTTGATGTTTCGCTGGCATTTTTCTGCCTTTAAATGCATTAGATTCTTGATTTTGTTTCAATCGAGTATGTTTCTGATAAGTACAAATATATGAAGGATGAAATCAGAATCCCAAACTGGATAATTTAGATTTTTTTCTTCCAAAGTCAATTCCGACACAGAAGTCTATGGGAGTGATCCCAGTCTATAGTAAAATACATTGTATCTATTAGGACTGACTCAGGCTCATAATTTCTTGGACAGTGTAGAATTTGTCCATGCTGTGGGAATCAACTCCACCGTATGTTTTCTTGTGTTGAACGCCATTCCCACGTCGTCTACTAAAAGACTCCTACATGTACCACATACTAGTGTTTCGTCCTCATCAGCAATGGCTATGCTTCCGGTTCAACAACCAATCGTCAACAACCAATCGTATCAGTTCCAAGTTCTGCCCTCTGTCTTTCAACTGCTCCTCTCACTTTTACAAGACTAGTGAAGACAGTTGCAGAGCACCTAAGGAGACTATGTCGACATCTAGCCTTTGTCATCTAGACAGTAAAGCAAGTAGACTTCAGAACCATTATAGGCTTGAAAAGAGAAAAGGCTTTTCCAACCAGAGACATGATTACCTAACTTATAGACTGCATTATTCTTCTTCTAAGAAAACCTCCTCTCCAGCTCATCTTTGGCTTCGCTGCCTGATGGGGATTATTGCAAGCTTGGTCATCCTTCGCCCATTTTGCAGGCTAAAGATGCGTCTTCTTTGACATGTCATATCTATGCCCTCTAATTACCATCACAATAATCTTCTCCGTCCAGTTCCTCTAAGAACTTACATAATAAAGCAACTTCGTTGGTTCAGCATCAAAGAGAGCCTTATGGTGGGGAAAAAATTAACCAATCTTCCACATCAAGTTACTACAATACCATCACCGACGCATCAAAAGATAGGCTTTGGAGCACGCATGAATTCCTTCAAGGCCGCAGGGGTATATGGTCAAAAGCTCAGAAGAAACTTCACATAAACGTTCTAGAGCTTATGGTAGTCTTCTAATAGCTCTAGGAAGTTCCCGTGGATAACTGGGAAGTCAGTAAGAATCAGGTCAGACCAGAGAAGATGTGAAAGAAGGAGATGGTTCTACTGTTACTTCAA